>CM029604.1:6355843-6481493 GCA_017311375.1 Mytilus coruscus | reverse complement strand
ACTACCTATACAGAATGTACCATGTCTCAGAAATTATCACCAGTCATCTTTTAAGAGGTGTCCTAGGTGGGATAAATGTTATAAATTCTTACTCAACTTTAATAACTAAAATAAATATCTAGTTTTTTAAATTACACCCATGAACTATTTATATTTGTAAATTTACGTTTTCATCTGTAACTTTCGAAAAAGGTGTGTTTTTTTTAATTCCCCTTTGGAACCATGCTTTTTATTTTCAGAAACGTTGCAATCATAAAGTGGCTCTACGATTAAACAATACATACCCCAAGCGCCCCCAAAAAAAAAAAAAAAAGAAAAAACATGGAAAAGATGTACATGTACAATAAGTCACATCAAATTCAAATATTGAAATTTTTGTTGTTGTTAACCAGATATATATATATATATATATATATATATATATATCTGAGTTAACATATAACAAAAATGTGTCCATAGTACACGGACTAACATTTTCTATGTTCGTTGGACCGTGAAATTCGGGTCATAACTAATTTAATTTGGTATCAAATTAGAAATATCATATCACAGGGAAACTGAATATTAAGTTTCAAGTTGATAGAACTTTAAATTCATCAAAAACTACCTTGACCAAACACTTTAACATGAAGCAGGACAGACGGACGAACGAACGGAAGGACGAACGAACGGACGAACGAACGAACGGACGATCCGAACAGACGATCCGAACGGACGAACGAACGAACGGACCAACGAACGAATGGACGCACAGAACGGAAAACATAATGCCTTCCTACGGGTGTGTTTAAACACTGCTAAGGACTCCTTAGTGTACTAAGGACCAGAAGGAGTGGTATTACATGTAAACAAATTAATAAAGAAAAATGTTTGACCCGAGACCCCCTCCCCCTTATGATTGGTCAATACCTAAATAGGGGCTATAATTTCGAGACCGAGGCACTAAATGATTGCACTGAATAATTTCAACTACCACATGATGCCCTATGCATTTATTTACATACTTGAAGTCGTCTAAGGAATATATTTCTGGACAAAAACGAATTCAGTATACATTATGTTTACTGTGCAAACAGACAACAGACAACATTGTGGTTTATATTGTTTTAATTAATTTTTTTCTAGTCCATGGTGGCATAACTTAAGTCTTTAGTGCACTAAGGAGTTCTTAGCAGTGTTTAGACGTACCGGCCCCCTACTATAGTAAGCGAAGAAAAATAATGACAGAAATAAACTGGAAATATATTTATGGTGTGTAAATGTAAATGCGGCTATGCAGATTTTCTAGGAAGTTGAATAACTACTACTAACCACAGCGTACATGTACATTTTTTAAATGACGCCTTCCACTATTCAACCAAGAATTACAATTATGAGACGTTATTCCTATAATATGTGTGTATGCATCATCTTTATATTTAAAAACCAAATCATTTGTGTATTTGCCCAGTGGCGGACATTTTCATAAGTGGGGGCCTCGGTGGAGGCCAACTGACTGCCTAAGAGAGGGAGGGGGGCCCGCTCCGGTCATGCTTCAGTGATTCCCTATATAATCAACCAATTTTTTCCCAGTGCCTCCACCCCCACCCCCACTAAATCCGCCTCTGTTACCCTTACAACATTTAAGAAAATTTCGTATACCCGTTCCTATTATGAACAAAAATATGGTAAATGTATGCAATTTATATGATTATTTTCTCTCTTATTTTCAACATATATTTTAAATAGTGACTACATGTATCTATAAAAGTAACTTTCTATCTGTATAAACCAATAATCAATAAGTACATACATTTTTGGGGAAATTATCAGCAATAATAATTTCAAAAAACAAAGAAAGTTTTAGTCACGAATAATATTCTAGTCTAACGTGTTGACGTGTCCGTTGTCGGAGATGCAAATAGACCTAGACGAACAACACACTCTCTTTAGAACATATAGTTTTTAGTTTCATAAAATTTGAGTTATTATCAAATTCTGTTGAAGGATTTATTGTTGTAAGTTAATGTAAATGTTCAGTTGCAAATACTACATGCATATTGAGGACAGTCAAAATCGAAGAAATATAGTAACTGGCAAAACTATTCAGGCATCTCCACCCTATATAAATCTTCATGGAATGCTACCTATACTTTATAAAAAAAAACCACTTATATACGATTTTCAAAGGTTTTTGTTTATGTTATTATAGTGTATTGGATAGATCTGTTGAACGCATTTTTCCGTCTTGCCATTAGTTTCAATAAAGAGCTGGTGGTATTCTTAGCCCCAACACCATATGTTGTTTGAAATTGCTTCTGATTTTTTTCACAGTTTTGGTTTAGATGGTGTCACAGTCTTCTCTCAGTAAAACAACAGGGTTGAGTATGGGTGCCCTGAGGAGTTCAAAATGGGTCCTCTACACAAAGAGAAAATCCCACATATGGAGGCGGGCCTCTTTTGGTTACTAAACAATAATGTATACTAGTTCAGTGAAATGGTTGCCACCCTTAACTACAAAATACGCTTTTGAACTTAAATTGAAAAAAAAAACAAACAAAAGCACACGAGATTAACAAAGGATAAAGGTTTCTGCTTTGTGACAGGCGATGAAACGTAATTTATGACTTTTGATATCTCAACCTGCCCCTATTCCTTTAACAAATAAGGAATAAACAACCACACTGCATAAAACAGGAGAAAACTTAATTTAAAAGAAGTCAGAGACCGATGTTGTATAGGTAACAGAAGAAACTACGCAAATGGCAATAATAAACATAAAATAACAAAGGACCAATAGCAGTAGCTGAATGCAAGCTCCATGCTTGAAATACAATTATCGGGAATTGTGTCATTTGTAGTAAAATTTACATTTCTTGAACACTGAAATCTGGGGATATTTGGTGAAACTAGATAATACCTTTACTTACTACCAGAACATATAAAAATATTCTCTTTTCAGTGGTTTTGTTCCCAAATAGATTTTTCTCCCGTAGGATATTTCTTTCTCCCATAGGATATTTATTTCTCCCATAGGAGATTTCTTTCTCCCATAGGATTTTTTTCTCTTTTATGATTTGCTTTAATCTCCCATAGGATTTTAATTCTCCCTTACGATTTATTTATAACCCTTAGGATTTTTTTTTATCCCACAGGATATTTTTTTCTGTAATGAAATCCCTTAGGATTTTTATTAATCCTATCGGATATTTTTTATCCCACGGGATTATTTTATTAGACAAATATCCTATAGGATAAAAAATATCCTGTAGGAACTGCTTTTATTTTTCCTAAGGGATTTTTTTAGTCCTAAGGGAGAAAATATATCCTATAGGATATTTTTATTCTTCTAAGGGATTAAAAATCCCCTAGGATTTAAATATCCTGTAGGATATAAAAAATATCCTATGGGATTTTGACTTTATCCTATAGGATTTCTCAAAATCCTGTAGGATTTTTAAAAATCCTATGGGAGAAAAAAATATCCTACAGGATTTTGTCACTGTTTTCACTCCAGTTGCCGAACCAGGCGAGCCACACCAAAAAAAAAATTTGTATTGTGTTACCTATCCCCAGAGGTACATTATTGCCAAATTTGATGATTCTACGATAAAAAAAAGTGTGGTTCGAATTTGTACTCATGAGAAGTGCAAATTAATCCAAGAACATGTTTCAGGATTATCCAGATATGGTTCTCCGAAGATGTACACATGTGTATCATGAATAGAAAGCAAACCAAACACTCGTATATTTGCCCAAGTAGTCCATTATTCACCAAAAGCAAAATAACAACAATTGCCAATACTACAAAAGTAAAATAGTCTCTGATTAATCATTAATTAGTTTCATGAAATAAAAACTTTACTACAAATGTATTATAAACAATAATTATTGTTTAGCATGTACTTTTGAACATAGTTTTAACAAATGTGATAGCAGGCACATATAAAATGTGTCATGGTTATACAAACGGAATACAAATACGCATGGAGATTATACAGTTACGGGTCATCCTTTAAATTTCGTAAACAAATATATAAATTGTCAAAATAACAGCCCAACAATTTTAGATCTGTAAATTTGTGGAAGCAAATGTTTTGTTCTTCCCTGGCCGAGATTTGATGTCATGCTACTGAGATATCGTGCCACCAAATTGCCTTGTACCGCTGCGCTAGACCACTCGACCACCTAAACTCTACAAATAATAAAGCTTTCTATATACCATGTGTTTTAAGTTTACCTATGATGTGTCTTGTGTAGTGTTGTTTGTGTTTTAGTTAGGTTTCCAAAATTATATATAGTTCATGTTCAAATCTTTCATAAAAAATACTTGAAATATACCTAGGTTTTACAAGAAAAACGACCAGTATGAATTAAAAGTAAAAAGATTTGGAACAATTGGCAATAGAACAAGTACTAATTAGGTACATACAGATACAGAAGGGTTAACCCTGCCTTCCCTTTTGAAATAAAATGTAACTGTCATCACCCCCAGATTTTACGATGTTCGTTTTGTTCAGTGTTTAGTTTTACTATGATGTATCTTGTTTAGTGTTGTTTCTATTTTTGTCTTTTTCTTTTTAACCATGGAGTTGCCAGTTTATTTGCAATTCTCTTTATTTAACTTAAGTCTTCAAACAAAAAAGTAAACTCAATGATGTATAGAAAGCTTTATTACCGAGTTAACAATATTTGAAACAAATCAAATGACAAAACAAATGGACTGGTTTAAACTACTTTTAATACAAATGAACCAACAACTATCGTGATGTACAGCAACCAACAACAACCCTGTAAAAAGCTCCTAGCTGGTCATTCGCGGATATAGAATTATGTTTCTGGCGTTTATTCCCTAGACTTGAAGAGTACAACAAAAGACAAATTGTAAAAATGAGTCGAAAAGGCACAAAAAGGAATTACAGATAACAACACGACAAATGACATATGGTACCGCTCTTCTCGTAATACTCTAAGCAACTTGTAACAAGTGAAATCTAATTCGAAATCCAATTTGAATGAAAATGTTAACCATGCTTCTCAAACTGGATTGTTTACACGTACCAATAATATACTAATCAAAACAAGTTTCGATCAGTATGTGCAATCTTATCTATCATTATTAGTGTCCTTTCCTTTATAATAATAAGAAAAACAAGACTTAGTGTGTTTATCATTCAATATTGCCTTTTAGAGTTAAACATGAAAAGGGAAATTTCTATACTGCCTCGTTGTTAATGTTCAAACATTGTCCAATTGATAAATATAGGCGTAACGTAATGGTCTGCATATCAAGGTTAAGGTTATTTTAAAACTGTGAATACAAATGTAAGATCTGAAAATAAGGTTTCATTTAAATGTCTTCAAACGACGTCTGTTAAATAGAACTTATTCATATGTAGTTGACCATATAGATTGGAAAGAGATAACTCATTAAAATTGACATATTCTTGTAAGTTTGTATGAGTTGTGAATTCGTTAATTAATTAATCGAGAATAAGAGATTACAACACATAATTGCATTTAATGTTTGAAATTTAATAGTTGATTTGCTGTACACCGCCATCTTGTATTGTACAATAGCAGTACACAATCGGTCTTATTCATTGCCTACGTCATTAAATTTTGAGACAGATTTGCAATAGATATGCAAGTCTGCTTATCTGTATAAAGAAAAATAGGTGATTGATTGCATTATCTTAGATGTGTTAACAAAACCAAATATTTACGTTTTTAGAATCAATTTTTCAACTTGGTCATTATTTGGGGGAATAACAAAATGTTTGCCTTTTATCTTTACTGAGCAATACTAACTTTGGAAAACTATTCTTTTTTTCTTAAAGAAGCATTTATATTTTCAAAACTACTGCACTCTTATGGTACTTATACATGAAATACATATGCAAAGAATATTTCACCCAACCCACACATTTTAGATAAAGTAAATTATTGTAAGGACTTGTATGAAATAAATTTTTCGAGTGCTTGATTGAGAATGAATTGAAAGAACACTTTTTTTTGAAAATAAAATAAAAGTTATGACGAGAAAAGTGAACTGTTACGTTATACAAATTGAAAATTAAACTTAGATACCGATTTTAGTTAAGTCTCAATGACTTTTCTATACGAAAATGTTTCACTAAGTTGAGAATAATGAACCTTAGATTAGAAGTAGAAAAGGGTCGTTATTATGAAATACACAGAGAGGACAGAATACATGTATGTAAACTGTGACACTTGCTGGAGGATGAAATACACTTCCTCCTTGAATGTTAAGTTACCGAAAAACTAAGGGATAATGTATGTGTCTCATAATTTCATTTGTGGTACCCCAGAACAAAACTTAAAAGAAATGCCTAATCCTTCAATCATGGAATATGTTAAACAAATTAGCTCCTTAATAAATCAGTAGTTAGAACTGAGGGCAGACGTATTATATTCTTTGTTATATCTTTGCTTTATTATGCTTGTTCTGTATTTTTTTGTTTTTGTATTATATACCACGAAAGATTACTTTTTATGTTGAATATCACATAATTTGCTTTCCCATCCATCAAACTTTTGTTTAAATTTCTGCCTTTGTATTTTCGAAGCAAGTCCAAATTTTACGAAGATTTCTTTTATTTCACAGTTTTACAAATTGTCATTAGGAGGGAATAATAAAATAGCAAAAAAAAAAAAAAAAAAAAATCATGGGCGCTAAAAATCCTTACACAAACATTGTTTTTTTCCAATGTGTAACAGGGGCCTCGGTGGCCAAGTGGTCTAAGTAGTTCTACTACTGTAATCACTAGCCAGTCAACACTGAGGTTGTGAGTTCGAACCCCGCTCGTGCGGGTGCACTCGACTCCAATCTTAATTGACTAGGATTGTCAGTTTTCCTATCGAAGGTCGGTGGTTTTCTCCGGGCACTCTGGCTTCCTCCACCAATAAAAACTGGCCGCCACGAAATAGCCCAAAAGTGGTGCTTAAAAGTGGCGTTAAAACACCAACAATCAATCAATCCAATGTGTAACCTAAAAAGTATCTTCCACCAGTTTTCATTATTCTTAGTCATTATATATCACAATTTAAAAGAATACAGTTAAAACATAAAAACAATTTGTTCTAATGAAAATATGAAACCAACGGCTTATTATATTTTAATATTTAGTATACTAGAGGCAAAAGATACCATAGTGACATTTAAACTCATAAGGTGAAAAAAAAAAATGACAATACCATGGCTAAAAATGAAAAAAAAAAGACACAAACAGACACACACAACTACACAAAACATAGAAAACTAAAGACAGAGCAACACGAACTCCACCAAAATCTGGTCTCTGATAATATAGCAGTGTTCACAAGATACATGTATTCCTTTTTTTTTATCTTCATTTCGTCTAATCGTTTAAGGCATATAATTTTATAAATATATGTAACAATTGCAAAAAAGAAATACATTTGACAAAAGTCATTAACATGATGTTTCTTAGACCGAGGTATATATTAGACATATCAGATTCCATGTTAAAGCGTTGCTATGTTTTTGCAAAACAAATTTAAAATTAAAGATACGGGATGTGGACGATTATACAACTACACATTTTTACAAATAGTTTTGGTTTTATGACATAATGTTTACAAACTATTACGTATATATTCTAATAACGTAATTTGCTACACATATAATTGATACAGAACACGTCTTGTATGCATTTATTACATCTGATACATTGGTATTGAGAAATAAATGACCCTTTCCGACTTTAATATGTCGTTTTTTAACAGTTGACATTGCAAATTTGCGGATTTGCTTTTTTTTGTAATCTAAGTATGACGTTAAAAAAGTTATGGAAAATTTGACCACATACTATCTTATGCTTAGCTAAAGAATCCGGAAGGATTTTCCAATCATTACACTATACAACAGGATACATTCGAAACACAATATCTTTTCATATTTCAACAGAATACTACATATTAAAATGGTAGGTAATTTTGTTCATACACGTATATGGCCGTTTATACATACATATTTTTGATATATATCCGTATAAGTTATTGTTAGCGTATGTGTGAATTTTAAGATCAGCAATTGTACTATTTCACAATTAAACTTTTATTTTGAATGAGTATACAGTTTCGGGCTATTGATCAATATGAAACACCTATACCATGTATGTTGATCGCGTATCAACAAACAACAAAGATCGATAAGAAACGTCATTGAATTGATCACATGATATTAACAACGTTAATACCCAGAATCTATACTTCAAGACCATCGTGTATAATTGGTGAAGTTGATACGGAATATTTATCAACAAGGTCTTGGTACCTTCCGAGGAACTTTCTTAGAAAAAGGACGAGACGTTTTTTGACATACCCCTGGTTCATCAACTTTCTGATCAGACACTGGTGATGTTTTACAAAGTCTGAGTAGTTGCTGCATGCTCTTAGATACCGAATACGTTTGGAAATGTATATCCCTTATGCAGGTGAAGATGGTATATTGCTACTAAGGTGGGGGAAATTGATAATTTCAAAATTAAAATTGTTTCGATTGTCATAGATTCTGGTACTGAGATGACTGTGTATGTCAAATGCGGGGTCATGTTATAGTGAATTCTACTTATCTTGTCAATTTGAAATATTTATAAGATTGAATCTAAAATGTCACACTGAGTGTTATAATTAAACAAAAATGAAACATCAAACAATGATTATGATATATTTTATATTTCAGGACTTAAAACTGAGTTGCTTCCTTGTAGTCTTTGCTTTTTGTTCAAGTCTTACTGTCGCTGAAAAAAGCACCACGATTACTGGGAGTTTAAGCAGGAACAAGATACTGGAACAAAATTAAAACTTGGAATTTCCCATAAACGGAGAAATTGGGGTGTAGAAGGAGAAGGCTTTGCTACATCAGGAGGACATCGGGGTGGGAGCTTAGGAATATCACACAAACATAAAAACTACAAACTGAAAGGAACATTGTTCGTTGATAATCAAGGAAATCAGGGTGCCACATTTGGCCCTATTTGGAGCTTTAGAAAGAGATCTGCAATATGGGTACATATATATTTTCTTATAATGTTCATAATTGGACCTTAGATGTTTATTGTTTTCTTAACTAGCCTCGTTTTCAATCCACGTTAAAAACAACACACATTAACCTCAACTTTCGAAGTGGAATTAATTAAATTTGAACTCAAAACTTTACGACTAAAGAGATTATTTCAGCTTCCCAATTGAGAACTTTTCATTTCTATCTAGCAACATTCCAATTGCACATGCACACGGAGTATATATCTCCCAATTGATAAGATATTCTCGGACTTGTATGTCCAATCAAAATTTTTTTGATAGAGGGTTGCTGCTAACAAGGAAGCTATTAAACTAAGTGTTCCAAATGGTGTAGTTGAAATCATGCCTTCGTAAATTTTATGGACGCCATCACGAGTTGGTTGATCGTTATGGTATAACCGTTTCACAGATGATATCCGATATGTTCCTTATGTCGTAACTACAATCCCCTTTCCTTTTCACGAATGTGACTTACTGAAATAGACTTTTTACAAGGTTTGTAATAACATGAGCAACACAAAGGATGTCACATGTGGAGCAGGATCTGTTTACCCTTCTGAAGCACATGAGAATACCCCCGGTTGTTATAGCGGTTCGTGTTGCTTAGTCTTTAGGTTTTTATGTTGTGTCTTGTGTACTATTATTTGTCTGTTTGTCTTTTTCTTCGTTAGCCATGACGTTGTCAATTTATTTTTGATCTATTAGTTTGACTTTCCCTCTGGTATTTTTCGCTCCTCTTTTAAATGTAGGATAAAGCCATCAACGAAAACAACGAAAATTGGTACCCTACGAACACAAGTACTTTCACAGTTAATGATTTACCTGTATGGTAACCTGCGAGATGTTCAAAGCATCGTGTAAGACACCACTGGTGATCGGAAGTAAAGATTGAATCAGGTTACGGTTAACCAATAAGATTCTTATAACTCGGGTTAATATATTCACCAGTATGCTTCCCCGAAATATACTTATTCTTTTTAAATGATGTTTTAGTCGACGGAATTAACGTATAAGTCCATGTACGCATAAGATAGACGTAACAAGTCACGCAGTTGAAACATCTGTATTGTGTAATTGATATTATCATGTAGTTATACACCCGTCACACTAGGTCACGATCGCACTACGATCTCTGAAAAAAATTAAATTTTGATGATCGTAGTGCGATCCTATAGATCGTAGTTAAATCTTCATGATCATGATGCGGTCGTGGCTAAATCAGGTCGTATTATAGGCGTAATGTGAGCAGAGTAAAATCGTGGTAATATCATAAAGGTCCGTCGAAGCGAGAGCGTAGCTAAAGTGCGATTCTAGTCGGAGAGAGACTGTTCTACGATGTCCCAGCGACGTTACTACGACCTCACCGTCTTAGTGCGATCCAACCATGCTGTTCCAACGACTATACCACGCTCATGTCGTCCTCATCTCGCTCTTCTTACGATTTGACTACGTTCTTACTTCCATTTCGAGTTCTGGTCATGCTCATTGTCATTGTCACAAAAGATATATAAAAGCTCTCTTGAATGTGTTTGAAACATCAACTACAATTGAACCATATAAACACAAAAATATGGACATGTAGTAATGCTTCTACAATCTTACACCCCGGTTCTATTGTTATACTTCATAGTTTCTATTTCGGAAACAAGTGTTACTTGAATAGATCTATTGTTTCGAATAACAAAGGATTTTGACCACAGGGTGTGACGAGTGGGGTTTCTGGAAACCCCTGCTTCCACATCCCGAAAGCAGAGTTCATTGTTATTCCTAACAATAGATATATTTTTTATCCATAGCATGAACTGAAGTGATAATTAAAAGTGTTCACAACAAATTGTCTCGTGACATATTAAAAAAAAAAAAAGTTCAGGTAATCTCATAGTGAAAAAATTATTTAGCATTTATTTGGAATAAAAAAAAAAATATTCATTTAATATACTCCTTTGCTTGAATTCAAAATTTTAACCCCATAGGGCATTTGTCAAAGAACATACGTTTAAAGAACTTTTATTTGCAATATACAGTAGACAACATTACTTGCTTAAATAAATATTAATGTTTGAATTGTTGAATGCAAACAATGGAACTGATTTGGCGTTAATTGTGGTGGCTGGATTCGACACGATAGGAACGTTAATGTTGGTGGCTTGTTTAGCCGCAGTAGGGCTGCTGCTGGTGGTTGCTTGTTTTGACACGGTAGGTCCGATGCTGGTGCAACTATCTTCATTTAGTTGCAGGATTTCGGACACTTTTCGTTTCTGTGGTTCTGATGATCGGCTGTATGACCACAAAGCATTGCTCCGATGACCAATTTGCTCCCGTATCAGCTGCTCCGGAATGTTAGCATTAAATAGACGAGTTGCCGTAGTTGCCCTTAGGGAATGGTTGGTGTAAAATCCATCTATGCCTGCTTTTCCCATCACAGTTTTAACTACAACTTCAAGTTTGTTTTTCCCGACTGGTTGCTTCGAAAACCATACGGGCTTATCTCTATAACATGCAAGGGGCTGGAAATAAAAGGCTTCCTTTGCTCTTTCTAATGGTAACTTCTGGTCTTGAATATGTGTACGGGACACCTATCTGGTTGCTGCCTATTTTCAAAGGCTCTGTCCGTGTGTGGTTCAATATTCCTATGCTCAAGTCCTCCCCTGTATGTTTTGGACACTGTTTCCCTATAAACCAAAACATGTTCGCCGTTATCTGCTGTTTCCAATGTAAAGTTTTCCATGCAGAGGTCGCGATGTTCTTGACCACCTCGAAGTCCAAAGTTTATACCTATTGTCCAAAACATGGTATGAAATAAAGTTTCTGGATCATCATATCCAAGAAACCCGTTTTCCCACAACATAATTTCTGTTTCTTTAGGAATAACTGTGCCTGTCGTTTAAAAAGTCCAATTCCCTTTTGTACCTTTTGCCTCATAGTGTTGCTAACGCAATTCTTAATACTGTTGAATTTGATATCCGAAAGAAGCGAAATAGTTTTCCCATTAATTTCATAATATTTTTGAATTGAAGTTATAATCGAAAAAATAGTGTCACTTTTATATTCTCCAAAATCTTTTCTCCTGACAGACATTATAAACTTGGGAAACAGAGATATTATTTCACCATCAGTAAGAGAAAGTAAATCTTTCTGTAGAATGAGTTGTTCTTCTTCTTCTGCGTTCAACATTGCACAAAGGCGCCATGAATTGTACATGTTTTTTGCCCAATTTGCTTTTTTTATTGTATTGACCGGTATGTACGGTTTTGATTGCATAGCAACTTCGTCGTTCTCTACGGGCCTGAATCTATTATCCACCTCGTCTTTTTCTGAAAAAACAAGTTTATTATTGAAAATTATTTTGTTTTATAAAATGCAGTTTATCTGATATTTAGACACGGATACAGATCAAGTGTTACGAGGTGAATAGTTTTTTTTTTACATTTTAGGCCACTATATAAAAAAAAAAAAAAAAAAAAAACGGATATGGGACAATGGCATCACAAAATCACCAAATGCAACACACAAAAGAAATCGAGAGCTCACCACATGAGCTATGTATGTTTTCGCGTTTGTTTTATGCCCCTGCCGTAGCGGAGGGGCATTAAGTTTTACCCTTGTCCGTACGTCCCAAAGCTGGTTTCCGTTCTCTAACATAAGTTTGCCTCAACCAAATTTTATGAAACTTATACACAATGCTTATTACTACAAAACACAGATCAAGTTTGAATTCTGGTGGCGTCACTTTAATCGTTCTAGAGTTATGCCCCTTTACAAATGGAAAAATTGCTGAATTTTTCGTTTCCGTTCTCTAACTTAAGTTTACCTCAACCAAATGTTATGAAACTTATAAACAATGCTTATTACTACAAAATACAGATCAAGTTTGAATTTTGGTGGCGTCACTTTTACTGTTCTAGAGTTATGCCCTTTTATAAATGGGATAATTGCTGAATTTCTCGTTTCTGTTCTCTTCCTTTAGTTTGCTTCAACCAAATAATATGAAACTTATACACAATGCTTATTGCCACAAAATACAGATCAAGTTTAAATTATGGTGGTGTCACTTAAATCGTTCTAGAGTTATGCCCCTTCACAAATGGGAAAATTGCTGAATTTTTCGTTTCCGTTCTCTTACTTAAGTTAGCCTCAACCAAATGTTATGAAACTTATACACAATGCTTATTACTACAAAATACAGATAATTTGGAATTTTGGTGGTGTCACTTTTACATTTCTAGAGTTATGCCCCATTACAAAGAGAAAAATTGCTGAATTTTTCATTTCCGTTCTCTAACTTAAATTTTCCTCAACCAAATGTTATGAAACTTATACACAATACTTATGACCACAAAACTCAGATCAAGTACAAATTTGGATAGAGTCACTTCAGTTTTTCTTCAGTTATGTCCCTTTATAACTTTATATGATATGCAAGCGGGGGCATCATCTGTGTCCCATGGACATATTCCCCATTTATTTTATTTTTTTAATTCTTAAGTTCAACCACACATTTTAAAGTCCTGAATCCGTCTTTCAAATGTAATAGATAATTTCTTCTTTAAGCGAGTTAGCAATGTTTAAACTTTGTAACGTTTGTAAAATCTTAATTTAATGCAGAGGCGGATTTAGGGAGACAAGGGGTCCTCCCCTTATGGAGTTTGTCATTTAAGGAAAGTGCAAAGACTTTTTACAAGTCCCACTCCAATTTCCACATTTTTTCAAAGTCCTGAATCCGCCATTGAAATGTAATAGATCATTTGTTTTTCAAGTGAGTTAACTATTAATGTTAGTACTTTGCTATATTTGTAAAGGGGCTTAACGCGAGATTCGCACACAATCTATTGATCAGAAAGATGAAAGAATACATTTTCTGGACACTCTACTTGTAATTTGCAAAAAGTAGTAGTTAAATTATCTGTTCGCGTATATCATTTGTTTTTGGATTCAACACCTTATTTATTCATCCCGGCTAAGGCATTTTAAGCCTCGAGCATCACTGACGAGACATTGATTGTCGAAGTTCGCATCTGGTGTAGTAAAATTGGTACCGTTTATGTTATTAAGGATGTTCGCTACTCCATTTCAATATAACAAGCTTGTTAGAAGACTGTTATAAATTGATGGTATATAATTAAAGAAACTAAAAACGCAGAAAAAAAAAATGAAGGGTCCGTGTGCTTGTTTTCGAGATATAACCCACTGAAAATAGAATTCGACAGGGAATGATTCTCTCTAGATTTTTCAACCATTTAACAGTGGTACCTTTTTCCTTTCAAAAGCTATAAAAAAAATAACAAGGGTTTTATAGGATATTCAAATATGGCATTTAAAATATATCTGGCAAATGTCCAAAATCAGAGCAAACATCTTCAATTTGGATTAAATCTCTCACTTGACCCCCTATCCCCAATTTTACAACGTGACCTAAGGGAGATACAACTGAAATATCTAATTTTATTAAGACTGCGAGTTCAATTGGTTTATTTTTATAAACAGTTTAGTATATATATATACAATGTTAATCCCTATAACATCAGTTTAAAATCGGATATCCTTGTTGTTTAGTATTATATTTTTGCAGTTGATTTCAGGGATAAAAGACTTTAAGCAGGCTAATATCCAGTTGAAATTGAAAAAAAAAAAAAATGAAACTCTTTATCATAGAAGTTAGAAAAGGCCAAGTTGTATAAAATTAAAATAAGGAGATATGGTATGATTGCGAATGAGACAACTATCCACAAAAGTTAAAAGTGGATGTAAGCAATTTTAAGCAACCGTACGGCCTTCAACAATGAAAAAACCCATACTGCATATATTAAGTCGGATATAAAACGCCCCGACCTGAAAAAATGAAACAATTCCATAGACTACTTTCATATTACCGACTTTTGACTCCGGAGTTTACATTTTTGACAGGTTACCTTCTCTGTGCTAGGACATCCTGATACTCGGTCAAGCAAGAGCAGCGCAAATAAGTAAAATCAAGCTTTCAATTGGTACAATCTTTTGGGGAAATCAACTGTTTTATTTTTCATTATACGACAAAATTATCGGAAAACAGTATAAGCTCCCCCTCAATTGCACATATTATATGTTTAATTTTACTTCTTTAGGTTGCTCTTACTTGATCGAGTACCATGATGTTCAACCACATATTAGGTAACCTGTCGAAAAATTTTATAAACTAGAGGCAAAAGTCAGTTATTTGAAAACACGTCTATTGAAAAAACTAACGGCCTAATTTATAACAAAACAATTTATGAAAAACAAATATGACACCATGAACCAACGACAACTGAACTACAATGTACAGGCTACTGACTTGGGACAGGCATATACAGCATGTTGCGGGTTTGAACATTATTGAGCGCTCAATACTCATCTAACCTTGGACAGTGGTTAACCGAGCACAACATAAGAACAAACTATAAAAATTCGTAAGGGTTCCGCGGAACCCAGTGTCTCGCCTACTTTTGCTGTTAATCGCAGGCTCAACAAAAATGAGGAAAAAAAATGAATAAAAATATTCCTCTCTATACTATCTTTTGATTGTAAGTAGCTTCTGTCCAAGTTTGGTAAAAATAGGATAGTTTATGAATCTAATAAATGTTTTAAAAACTTAAACTGCAGACTGTATGTAATGTTAACTGGAAGAAAAACTAAGTCCATTTATAAGTAAAATACGGAAAAAATGGAATTTTTTTTTACAAAATTTACTTTTGGATATTATCTTATGATCATAAACAAGCTTCTGTCCAAGTTTAGTAGAAATCCAGGATAGTTTAAGAAAGTTATTAAAATTTCAAAAACTTTAACCACAGAGTGAACATTTGTGGACGCCGCCGACGACGACAACAACGACGACGACGACGACGCCGACGACTGAATGTAGGATCGCTATGTGTCGCTTTATCGACAAAAGTCGAAGGCTCGACAAAAATCAGTTGAAAACGGCTTAAGCAGATTTGGTATATTTGAATTATTTATACATCTGTTTCTATGAGCTTTAAAAGATTAATATACGTGCATGATTTAGGATTTTGTGTATCCCATAAACGTATTTTTACCAAGAAACCCACCAGACAGTAGTTTTAAGTTTACTAAAGGTCTCAGAGTATATTTAACTATGCTTGGTAGCTAGTAGATAATTTGTCTTTAAAAATACAACTGGCATATAAGGATTGAATGATGCTTTGTGGGTAAATTTATCGGTTTTCAATAGCTAAATTGAAAGTGTGTCAGCCCTACAATTGCTTTTATTTTTACGATTGAAAGAATTTGGTGGCGTAATGTGGGATCTTGACTGAATGCAACGGGGGTGTCTCAACGTTGTCGATAAACTTTTTACATACGGATACCATTACTACACAGAAGTCGACGATAGAAGCACTAAAGATTCAATGCAAAGTCTTTTATTCCTGAAATCAGTTAATATTCATGAATTCAATGATTATACCTATATAAAAGATGCATTAGATCAGCCCTTTAGAAACTTTTCATTGTTGTGGCCGATTTGTGCAGCGGCATAACATATTATTTACTGTAAACGTACCTTTAGGAACACAGTCTTCTGAGCGCAAATCTTCACATTCATCTTCAAGTAAAAGTTGAAATACACCGATGTCAGAACCTTCCTCAGCTACGTTTTCTGTGGTTAAAAAAAATCATGATTATAGTGAGTTAAAAAATGTACATCATGAAAGGGTTTACTGGTAACAATAGCTAAATTGACTTATGAAAGACCTAATGATATGCAGAGCCCCGCTTTTTTATCTTAAAAATGGGAAGATGTTGACGACTTATACCAATATAAATTATATACAAAAGCTATATTTAGATGTCATCATCCAGCAAAATACTGAGTTATATTACAGAGATCTGTTGATTTAGTATCATTTTTAGACAAGAACGGCGGTGAATTTTCTATAAAATGTCCATTATGTTTAGGACAGAATGGTATGTAGGAGAGGATCCAGTCATATTTGCATATTTGAAAGGGTTTTTTCAACATGAAGGCCATTACTAGAAAGGGGGCGTTTCCCATAATCCCATAAAAAAACAATAGCTGCCCCAAAAAGTGGGTTCCTACATATGTAATCTGTTTTTTGTATATAAAGCGTGTCCGTTTGTCGGGGTTTCTAATTTAGACACACCTATCACTCAGTGTGAACGTTTGTTTAATGTTAGGAAAAGGGGGAGGGGTGCTTTTTTGATAAAACATGTAACATACATTTTAGATTACCTTCATTAGACTGATAAGTATTTTGGGTAACAAATATAGCATTATCTCCGGCCGACGGGGTTTCTTATCCAGACACACCTATCCCTCGGTGTATAACTATTACATAAATACAATTATAAACGACCAGACTCTGATATTATTATAGAGGGAGTGCCGTTTGACCTTGATGGACCAGCAATAGGTTGTGATTGAGGTAAGATTGGTCGGTCTGACATCTCAACTTATTGAAGATTCGTGTCAGATGTCTGTACTTCTACCCCTACCACTATGCCTACGAGTTCTGGTAGATTTCTGTCGCATGATCGTGCTGTTCCCGAGAAATCCACGTTTTAATGAGAAATAGAAGGAATGGAACAGTATTTATTTGAAACACGATACTGAGATGGTAGTAAATAGTTATCAAATGTACTAGGCTTATAAGATCGTGATATGAACATGGTATGATAGTAGTATGATCGTTGTAAGAGCTTGCTTTAATCGCAGTAGAAGCGTGGTTTAGTCGTAGTGAGTGCGTGGTGATCGTAGTAAAATCATGGTACACTGTAATCGGGGTGAGGTCGCAGAATAAGTGTGGTAAGTATGTTGTATTATCGTAGCGGGATTGTTGTAAAAGCGTAAGGAGGACTTAATAGCATCGTAAAAACAACACAAATTTACATGTGTATGCCGCTCATACAGCGACCTCACCTCGATTAGAATTTATTTAAGGTCGCGGTGAGCGTGGTGCAATTTTGATGTAGTGTGACGGGGTCTTAACCAAGTGGAGTAAACCTAAACAAATACTATTTTTACTATATATACCTGCCTTATTTACTACCTTTGAAAGAAAATGCACTGTAAGATAAATGCAAAACAGGCAGACTAGAGTGCAATTTAAACAGATAGTCTTATATTACTATACTTCTAAAATTGCTAAGCTAACTTTTTTTAGAATGGTGAACATTTTAAAGTTCGAGTTATAGCTAACAAATGTGACTTCGATGTTTATGATATAAATGAAGACAGTGTTATCACAGTTGATGAGATTTATGAATTATTCCCTCAAAGAACTGATGCACATAGGTTGTTCAAGGCGCTTGATTCTACATCAGGTTAGTACAGTTCTATTGTAATTGTGCAGGATTGGTGTGGTTTTTCTTTTTTAATAGGATTTTCCGTCAGCATCATTATCAATTAATCTTTTTGTTTGCTATTTTTTCTGTGGTTAGAATAATAAGAAATGTTAAATTTGTTTTGTTTTAAAACCAAACAAAAATACTTCACTGTCATATTGAGTTATATTCATTTTTTTCATTCAATTTGATAAAAACGTAGGAAGAAGGAAACCACGTTACCATGTTGATATCGTTTTTATTAGACCTTCATAATTTTTTAATTGTTTTTTTTTTGTGTACTTCTCCATAAGATTTTTGTCTTATGATCTAAAAAGAAAAACCCAAAAAACGAGGAAATTTGGTTTTTAATATCTTAAATACGGTAAACAAAAATGCCAGATAATTGCAATTATCACTATTTTACGAAATTTTCCTTTGAACTTGCTGACTGATAATTTCCTTTTTCAGCGGAGTCAAGTGATGTGAAAATTATCGCTAGAAACTAAGGTGGCACATGGCGTTGCTAATGAAATTGACATAAAATTGACAACGTCGTAAAATATCGATAAACAGATTATCATTGGTCATCTCAACTAGATTGCTTTTCTCAATTTCGAAGTGCCGGCTCAAGCGAGAAAATCAATCTCGTTGAGATGATCAACGATAATTTATAAGAATAGACATAATCTCCATTTTCAAGATGACATGTATGACCAGATCTGTTCTCTTCGCTTTAAATATTCTAATGATTTATTGCTACGTTTCATGAAATCGTGTTGACGTTTAAATGATTTAAATGTATTTTATACAATTATTATGATTAAAAAAAAATCTTACTTTTCAGTTGATAGTAAAGTGACCGTTGATGAATTTCAGCTGATGGCTCCTCAAGTTATAAGGACATGTGGAAATAACATGTAATGATGAAATTTACAGAATCTGCTACTAGAGTGGTAAAAGTGTATACCATATCAATTATTTGATACAATATTCTTAAATAAATTACATATTCGAAAAATTAAGCTTTCCTTTATTTTTATATATGTATTATACCGATACCAAGTAGGTGGAATAAGATTTGCATTTTGCAGGAATTAATTTGTTTTATAGTGTGCGTATTTAAACAGATCATGTAATGAAAAAGTGTTGGATGTATAAAGATGGTATGTCATATTGCTGTGCTATGGCCATTCGATAGCCTTTAAATTGAATCTTTAAATTTTTTCACCAATGTTGATGTCTTGGCTGTGTAAACAGAGTTGATTACGATTATTTGGATCTTTTAACCATTTGTTAATTGCTATATCCCATGCTTCAACTTTAGCCAAATCAAGAACGGTATATCTAAATAGGTTTATTGTTTATCCAGTCTAATAGCGCGACACGATTCAGTAGACATATGTACCATTATCCTAAACAAAACTCGAAACAGAAATATGATAACAAAACTGCTCCCAATGTTAGTTTTGTAGATTGAAATTCTCTCCAGTAAATATCAGTGTAAACTCAATCAGTCTATTTATAGTGTTTTAAATCTGGATGTTTTATACTGGTACTTATTTTACTCAACTAACATGATTTTTTTTCTAAATAGTGAAGAATATTTCAACCTCTGCTGAATGCAGTAGTTATAAACAATTTAAAATGACTTTACTTTTGAAATACATTTATAATTAACATCTTTCGACGGGAGTGATGCATACATAAAAGCAACACTAGTATACCTCTGTTCAAAAGTCACAAATCGATTGAGAGAAAACAAATCCGGGTTACAAACTTAAACTGAGATAAACACATCAACTTTAAGAGCATAAACTTTTCATTAGTGTAATACGATGTTCATCTTCATTCGTGTAATAGGATGTTCTATCTGAAATCATTTTGCTTTAATCGTATCGCTAACTCCTATTATCTTCTGATTATAAACATTTAATTACATGTACCATTTAACACTATATTGGCTGCCCGTCTAACCCAATTTTCACGTGTATTTTTTGTTACTTCATTTCATTACAGAAAGGTTAAAAAGTATTCCCTATTCAAAACTAAAAGAAAAAATTGAAAGAGTGTTATTGATTTGTTTCATTAAAAAAGAATGGTCAAAGTAGATACAAGTATCCTGTCGTGGTAAGGAATAGATTCTACTTTGTAAAAAATCACTCTAATTCAAACAAAAATGCTAAATTTCTTGATTGACAACATATATGATACGTTTGAAGGACATGTTTTTTAACAAACTATAGCATTCATATGGGAACCGATTGTGCCTCTCTTCTTGTCGCCTTGTTCTTTCATTCTTATTAGGCTGACTTCATACAGGAACGTTTTAGAAAGAAAGAAAAGAAGTTAGCAATATCCCTTAACTTTACTTTCCGCTATATAGACGATGTATCTCACTAAATAATTCAAGATTAAGAGACTATAATGAACGCATTGATGTCTTCGATCTAAAGATAAATTAAAGAACAGATATAGGTAAGTCTGTCTCATATATCTTGACTTACGTCTAGAAATTGATGATGAGGGTTCGTTGAACACAAAGCTGTAGGACAAAAAGGATGATTTTAGCTTCCCAATTGTAAACTCTCCATTTCTATGTTGCAACTTTCCAGAAGCACCTGCATACGGATTATATATCTCCAAATTGATAAGATATTCCCGTTTTCCTTGATCGATGATAACTGATCACAAGAAAGATATTAAACCAGGAGTTCCAATTGGTGAAGTTGAAATCATGCCTTCGTAAATTTTACTGGACGCTATCACGAGTTGTATGACTTTTATGAAATAACCGTTTCACACATGATATCGGATTTGTTCATTATGCCATTACTTTAATTCATTCCCTTTTCACGAATGTGACATTCCGAATCAGACTATTAACAGGATTTGTAATAACATTAGAAACACGACGGATGCCACATGTGGAGTAGGATCTGCTTAACCTTTCAGAGCACATGAGATCACCCCCGGTTTTTGGTTTGGTTCTTGTTGCTTAGTCTTTAGTTTTCTTTGTTGTTTCTTGTGTACTATTACATGTGTGTTTGTCTTTTTTAGCCATGGCGTTTCGATCTATGAATTTGAATATCCCTAATTTTTCACAGAGATGATTCTAACGAGTCTGTTCTTCCGTTGGTACAATACGTGGAATCAATGCAGACTGTATTTTTTTATATCATGTAATAACACATGTTGCACGTTTCAAATCTAATCAGTCCTTATTGATTTTAAAGGTCAAATAACAAGAATTAATTACTTTCTTAACTTGATAGGAATATTCCTCTTCCTTGAATTATTTTTACTGTTAAAATTATTCTTTACTGGATTGATAACTATTGATTGTTAAGTTCACGTTACTATGTAGATATAGCAATATTTTAGCAGGACCAACTGAGTTTCGAGTTAAAGATTTTCAACTCAAATGATGCAACAGACGATGTGGCCATTTAAAAATACTCAAGTCTTTAAAGATTGTATTCGATACATAAAAACAATTTGTTACAAGAGATTATTAGTAATACAATATACAAAAAAAAAAAAAAAACATAACAAAATGAATATCTGATATGACACTATAAATGTATACTTTTTTTGTGACAAACACCAACAGGTCATTCGATTTTGCTGTACATGATAGATGCTTACATAGTTGAGTATTTCAAATTGATAACAGACTTTTTATCTTGGTATACGTTTGGATTATGTCTTTAATTTTTGTTGTTTATACTTGTTTCTTACTTATAATTTATTAAATCCACTGTTGTTTTTTTTCAATACCTATTCTTATAAAGCGTAAATAATTACAACCCTATAAGATTAAAGTAAGATTATTTAAAATTGAAATATTAAATTCAATAATATGTAGACATAGAAAACACATATCGCAGGCCTTGACAAAATATATATTTAAAACAGATAGGTAAAACATCATCACACATATTTTGTTACAAATCATTTGGATACGTACGCGATATATGTTTCGAGCCTAAAAGGCAAAAGAAATATACCTGTTCTCATATATTTTCGCGAACATTCAAAAGAAAAAGAAAACATATATATGTGACGTTGTAAAAAGTGTCATAGAATGTAAATTTTCAACAAAATATATGTCATTGTCAAGCTATCGTATATTGGTACATTTACATTATATAAAGCAACCTATTTTCATGTTTTAAATTCATTTTTCCCTTTAAGTGTCCACAGGTACTTGAATGTTATGTCTTTGTACAATTAACAAAGTTCTTAACAACCTTTGAAATAACCAATCAGTATTAATGATTGCATTGCACATTGGACACGTTTCTTTTAAGTATGACCACTTTTTTAAACATGATTCGTGGAAATAATGGTTACAAGGAGTAATCTTAGCGGACGTCATATTGTGAAGGCAGATGGCACAAACATCATTGTAAACATTTAACTGTACTTGCGTTGCATTTGGTAGGAATGCAAGTCTTTTAACTGCAATTCGACGCCTTTGAAATTCGTTCCATCCATTGGTTACTCGATCATAAGTTTTGTAAACAAGAACGGCTAATATAATACAACCAAACCAGCTGAATTGAATCGTGGTTATATTCCACGTGATAAAGCATATTTGAAGAAGTCCAAACCCTATATGCACTATTCTGATGGCAGCACGGACGCCATACATTATTTCATCTAGCTTTTCAATTGGTTCAGCTTTAAAGCTATCTAATACCAACAAGAGGTAAACTGACAGAGAACCTACTGAGTCAATGCACACAGATATCCAGGATGTAGTAGTTACAAGAAACCATAGTATGCCTAAATAAAATCCCATTTCATAAAATTTCATAACCACCCAAATGGGGCATATTATTAATACAATGATAATTGTAACCGCTTTGCATGTCTTTACAATTCCGGCTCCCGATGCTCCAAGTTCCAGCAAACACGAATCAGCAATTTTGTGTACTTCTGCTAGAACAGTACTAGCAACAATAAAAATTCCAAAGCACATCATCCTACCATGGAATTTTACATCACTGTGAAATGACTGGATTTCTAAGATACCCAAGACAAAGGCAGGCGTTAAGAGCTCCGAGGTATTAATTCCATAGTTTCTTCCACGTAAAAACCATAACGTTGTTTTTGGAAAAATAAAAGAGACATGAGTAATTATTGTTATAAAGGCAATCGTTCCTATGTTGGTCATACACATTATGGTGATAGTTGTGATAAAAAGAGTTCCAGCTTGGATGATGTAATTGCTGTATAAAAATAAGGGGATAGAAATTGCCAACACAAATGCATAAGGAAGGAAAACGGAAACTATTCTATTTTTCATTATGCCCGCATAACCTTGTCGGATTTCAGTTATTCTATTTTTCAGCAAACACAGTGCTCGTTCTTTATCCAATGTATATATAACAGAACAAATAATAAGGTTAATAACATAATGTTGTGTGTTCGGCCAATATATCCTATAGTATATTTGAAGTAAAATTAGATAAATACTCATGTTTATGTTAAATAAGTAATAAGTTAAAATGATTAAAGCAACATGATACAAAATGACCCAAACATGATTCAGAAATTCCGGTGCGAATACGCCAGTCATTGTTCTACCTAAGACAGAAACTGCATTTAAACAATTACAAATAATCAGTAGTCTTCTGGGAAAATACACGCACAATTTAAATATCAAACTTATCATCTTAAAGCCAGTAGCAATGGTTAAAAACATAACTCCTAGGAGGTAATACAACAGTATATGGGATGATTCTTCTGTCATTGTAAATAATGATTGATTTTTGTGAACCAATCTAACAAGGGTGTTCCATATGTGGATTTCCGAAGAAGAAGGCCACATCGCTATTATGAAAAGAAAGCAAACGAAACTCTCGTATATTTTCCCGAGTTGTCCTTTGGTCAGCAGAAGTAAAAAGATAGCAATTGCAAAACCTACAAAAGTGAAATATAATGTAGATGTATTATACATTTTATGAAAAGTTAGTACTTTACTATAACAAAGCACACTCGCTGTCGAGCTAGCATTTCTTAACAGATGTTTATTGAATGTAAATGTGAATGGCAGTTTTGACTTTATTTTCGCATTATTTAGGACTATTAATATTGTTATAGTAGTATTTATGTAGATTTAAATATTTGCAGGTCATACACGTTTATCAACAGTGAAGAAGGTGTAACATAACATCAGCTATAAAAGACCCATTATGACAAAATGTTAAATTATTCAAACAAAGACAGATTTCGTCTGATGTTTGTCGAATCAATAACAAAAAACTAATACGGTACGTCTCGGGTTACTCATTGCTTTAATTGCCCAACCTGGACTTCCACTAACCATGGGCTCATCAGATGACATGTAGCATCACACACGTAACTTAAACAGAGGTATCGATACAATAGTTTGTTGACTTATTGGTATCAAAGCTTCGATACATGAGTTTGTTGACATATTGGTATCAAATAATCGATACAAGTGGTTGTTGTCAAATTGGTATCGATGTATCGATACTTAAGCTGGTTGACAAATGTGTTTCGCTGTATTGATACGTGAGTTTGTTGACAAATTGGTATAAAAGTTTTGATGCAAGAGTTTGTTGACACATTGGTATCAAAGTATCGTTGCAAGAGTTTGTAGACAAATTGATACAAATATTTCGATGTAAGAGTTTGTTGTCAAATTGGTATCAAGATATCGATGCGAGAGTTTGTTGACAAATTGGAATCAAAGTATCGATGAAGTGTTTGTTGACAAATTGGTATCAATGTATCGATGCGAGAGTTTGTTGACAAATTTGAATCAAAGTATCGATGAAGTGTTTGTTGACAAATTGGTATCAAGGTATCGATGCGAGAGTTTGTTGACAAATTAGAATCAAAGCATCGATGCGAGAGTTCGTTAACAAATTGGAATCAAAGTATCGATGTAAAAGTTTGTTGACAAATTGGTATCAAGGTATCGATGTAAAAGTTTGTTGACAAATTGGTATCAAGGTATCGATGCAAAAGTTTGTTGACTGATTAGTATCAAAGTGTCGAGACATGAGTTTGGTGACATATTGGTATCAAATAATCGATACAAGTGGTTGTTGTCAAATTGGTATCGAGGTATCGACACTTAAGCTTGTTGACAAATTTGTTTCGCTGTATTGATACATAAGTTTGTTGACAAATTGGTATAAAAGATGATGCAAGAGTTTGTTGACACATTGGTATCAACGTATCTATGCAAGAGTTTGTAGACAAATTGGTACAAATATTTCAATGTAAGAGTTTGTTGACAAAAAGGTACCAACGTATCGTTGCAAGAGTTTGTTGACAAATTGGTATCAATGTATTGATGCACGAGTTTGTTGACAAATTTGAATCAAAGTATCGATGCCTTCAGCCAAGTTGCTTAAACACATCGATCTCAGGTTACTAATTCAGTCATGAATCGTTCTTAAAAAGTCATAACACATTCAGTGCTTTCTGGATATTGACATACATTATTGTTTAGGTGACTCGTATATAAACTCGATAGTAAAGAGACTGTAAAGCGGACATACTGTTGCATACTTTACTTTTCACTGTTCATGTGTATCTATATTAAGAACACTTCCATAATAAAAAGTTTTCATTTTCTCTTTCGCCAGTTTTAAATCCATAGATTAAGAAAAGTTTATGCGTTATTCATACATTAGTGTGATTTTTATCTTATGTAAGTAGTATACAGTCGTCCATTCCTTTTTTTCATTAAACTAGTATTGAAGTATCTAAGTTGTTTTGGTCTTTTTGACTATTTTTACATCCCTTTACAATGATTTGCATTTGTGTATTTGTGTATGCGTTTTTAGAAATAACAAAACACACTTTTATAATGTTACGTACCCACACTTTTATAATTTTACGTACCCATGTATAAAAATGATGTTGTTATTATTTGAGTTGTATACATTCTTAGTAAAGCATCAAGCAAGAACAGCAACGGCAATCGTTGTAACGTTCCAACAATGGTACTTCCATGATCTCTCATTATACCTAGATTTACAAAAAAAAAAAGAGATAAGTATTTAAAAACGCGTTTGAAGATAAGATTTGAATAACTTGAGAACTTTAAATAGAGAAAGGAAACCCTAGGGTAACATGCAGCTTTCAACTTCGATAAGTAGACTGCATGTGCCTTACCGGGAAAGAGCCAAAGCAGAAGACAATTCTCATAATACAAAAAAAAATCAAAACATGACAGACAGCAATCAAAAACAACACCGTAACACACGAATCCTAGCTTTGGACTTGCACACATAGAAAGTGTTTTTTTTTTTACGTTTAATTTTCCACCTAAGTCGAACTGAGAAAAAATAAGAAAAGAATAAATTATAAAAATCAGCTGTAAGGCGCAGTAAGAAAAAAGAAATCCAAATAACAAAATGACTAATGATCTACAGTACTGATCTACTCGGAGTACTGGGAGTACTCGGAGTAACTGACAACAAAGTCCAATTTGAACTACACATTTGACCATTTACTCTCAGACTGAAAGATATACATTCAATAATCAAATAATGAAAACAATATGTGCAATCTTACCTATCATTTTTAGCGACATTTGCTACACAACAATGACCAAACATAAATGTGGCAATCTTTCAATATTTTTACTTTCGGTTTAAGCATGAAAATGGGAATTTCTAATCATCGCCATAACTGATGTTTAAAAAACCGTGTCTAACGTTTTAAATTTAGGGTTAACGTAATGGTCTATGCATCTTTGTGTAGTATTGGTTATTTACTGTGAATAAAATCTAAAAATAGAATTTGTATTTAAATGTACTCAAATACGTCCGATAAACATTACTTTTTTACCGTAAAGGTATAAACAATACAACAAAGTTGAAGGGTATAATGTTTTAAGCTTTTCTGTGTTGTGAATTTAAAAATTAATCATAAAGAGTCAACGAGATTAAAACACATTTATGATATAGAGTTGTCGAGGTTTTAACACATTAACTATATAGTGGGTACATTATTTTAACACCGTAACAACACCAACCCGTCATTTTATATTAGCCGGATGTATTAATTAAGTTATCAACAACAAAATATGACGTCCCAAAGTCTTTTTTAAGTGTCTACTTTTGCAGAATCAAAAATACCATGTTTTAAGATAGGTGTAAAATTTAAAAGACTCATTTTAGATCTATGCAGAAATTTCAAAATGTAAATTGTATTTCTCAAAATATAACGCTATTCAAAACTTTTTGAATTTACTCCTAGGATTTCAATTCTGAATGCAATTTCTTTATGGGTCACAGAATGAAAGAAATGTTCGATAAACCCCATACTTTATTTACAGATTTTTTTTTATTCGGAAACGTATAAATTAAGTTGGTACATACATTTTAACACCACAGGATATAATTAGCTAAACGTTTTAATCACATTCACGGTGAAGGTAGTGACTGCTTGTACATGTTTAGAGTGCTGTTTTATACTTGTGGACTTGACATATGACCTTTACCATTGTAGCCTTTCCTCGTTGCAATTATTTGGTTAAAAAAAGGTTCTAACTTTGTGTATTTACAGTCGATAGTATTGCATTTGAATTGTCAGGTTTAGTATGTATACCATGACATTTAAAATATTGGTAATCAGTTCACCTTGATGTCATGACACTGTATTGCTAATTGAGTTATGTAATGACTTTATCGAATTAGGTAGATCAGCGAGTTTGAACTTACACGAATAGTGCCAAATGAGGAACATGATTTTCTTACACTTTTGCAACACCTTAAAACATCCCAAATTTTTGCAGATCTTTGGTTTTCTCAGTTTTTTTGTACAGTTGTTTGTATGTATTTTTATTTTTTAAGCCATGACGTTGTCAGTTTATTTTCGACTTATGAGTTTGAATGTCCCTTTAATATCATTGGCCATTTCTTCATGTGGCGTTGTCACTTCAGATCGATGGTGTCATGGGTGTTTAAAAATTTACAAAATCTCTGTATCCGTACTGTTGTAATAGACATGTTCACTATAAGCGGATACCGATACCGAAACCGAAACCGATACCGATACAAAAAAAGTAGTGAGGTAAATGGTAAATGTTTATAATATTTGACTAGCTCAAACCTTGTACTGCATTATATTGTTTGAAATTAAAAATACACTGGATAAAACATTATTTCAACTCAACAATTTATATGAATCTATCAAAAGAGTAAAGTTAAATCTAACGATTATTAAATACACTAATGCAAGTAATATCAATTAAGATGTGGATACAAATTTGTTAATGATGTTCATTAATCATGTAAAACGTTTCGTCAAATCTAAAAATAAAGGAAGCAATTGTATACCGCTGTTCAAAAGTCATAAATCGATTGAGAGAAAACGAACTGTACATAGTTCTATAATAGGTGCAATGTCGGTCCGACTACAGGTGTGATTTTACATTTGCAACTGTATTTCTTGAATGAAAATCAAGTAACTACACACAAAAAAAGAGTAAGTAAGATTGACATAAACATGAAATCATCAAAATTACGAAAAAATTACATTATTTTCAGAGGAAATAAATCTATAATTCATAATAAAAAATACACATATAGAGAAACGTTACCTTTAGAAGCTAATGTTTTACCCCTCGAAGTAATTTTTAACGCTTTGCTTCCGTTCGTGTTGAAATATAAAAGCAATCTAGCACGCTCGATACTAGTATATAATTTTGTTGAAAGGTTTGCTTGACTGTTAGCATCCAAACAAGGACTGTTAGCCAGCTTCGCAATCAAATGCAATGATCTGTGATCAATGAAAAGATTCGTGCAAGAAGAGTTTATGTAGAGCATTCCATAATAAAATGACAATTTATTAAATAAAAGGTTCTCTTTACAAACATATTAATAGGAATGCAAGAATCTTACCTATCATTTTGAGTGATCTTTTCTAGACATAAACTATCAACAAGGTCGTCAATTTTTTCAGCATTAGTAGTTTCGGTTTAGGTATAAAACTGAAAATTTCCATATTGTGTGAATTTTTTAACTACGGTGTTCAAAATGTTAAAAATAGGCTTAGTGTAATGGTTTATGTGTCTGTGTATAGAAAACTTAAAGTAATGTGAATAAGTTAAAATAAGTGCAATTTAAATGTCGTCATACGACGCATGATAGATCGTATGTAGTTTACCGTAAAGATTGAAACGAGATAAAAATTAAAGGTACATATTTGTTTGAGTGTGTACATATATGTGTGTTATGTATTCGATAAAAGGTTTTAACACATTTATGCATTCAGTGTTGGAGATTTTAATACTAATAGGAGATTCCTCACCTATCAGAAAGGTGTATTATCACTAAACAATACTATGTACGATATTCCCAAATACGCAATGTCCGCAGAATTCATTGATTCAAAAACTATTATACTCCAAATCTCCTTGGCCAGTGACATGCGAAGTCCAACAGTATAATGCATATGCGAGAGCTAACGTGTTCTCTGTTATCTATGTTTCATTTTGCCAGGAATTATATTCAAAATGTATTTAGTCTCAAATAATTTTGGGCATTGCAATTTGAAAATTAGTTATAACGATGTTGTAGAGTTTTGTAAGTTAACTTTAAGTAGTATGAAGAATTATTTAACACGATATAGGGCTAAGTTAAGAACTGATTGTTATATTAAGTGCATACGATACAGTTTTGATCCCGTATTGATTTTTTTTACCTGATTAAATCAAATATGTAATAAAAAAGATACCTTTATGTGCTACTTTTTGAGTAAAATGAGGTCGACATTTCGGATATTTGCTCAAAATTAGGATTTGTGGACGTATTTTTCTTTTCGAAAGAAACACATAACGTTTTTGTTTTAAAAGATAAACACAAGCTGTTTTTTGTTAAAATATTTGTAATTTCTGTTTAATATAAATGTCCAATAAATTCATGCATTTTATTTTTACAAATAACTCATATTTATCAAATGTTCATAGATGTAGGAAAAAACGTACTTTTTTGCTGTATATTAATCAAATAAAAAAAAAATTGTTATATTGACTTTTTCATGAAAATTGGTACAAAAAATATGTAATCAAACCAAATGTCATTTATAAAAAAAAGGGGTCTATGAACTCGTTTTCAAGTTAAATACGTTTGAATTATTAAAATCAGTCGAAAATTCTTTTCCCGATAAGTTGCAGTTTGACGTCGCGAAAATAATACTTTACATTAGCAATGTCATTACCTCCCCTGTAACTGTATCGTATGCCCTTAGATATCAAATTTCGTTTTTTTGATAAACTTCATTTGACAAGGTTCAAATATTTAGTCTCTATCATACCTTACAAGACTGAATTCTGAAAATATAAATCCTTTACTTAAAAAAGCATTTATAGTGTCGAAATTGCTGAACTCTCATGGTACTTATTCATGGTATACATATGCAAAGAATGTATCATCTATCCCAGAAATTTTAGATAAAATTGATAATTGTAGGGAATTGAATGACATCAAGTCTTGAATGTCCCTGACTTTATATATAAAAAAAAAAAACATTTTTGGAAATAGAATAAATGATAATAATGAAAATAGTTAATGTTACCTTATAAAAATTTAAGACTTAATTTGGATACTAAATGCTTCACTGGGATGATGATAAGTGACCATAACTTATAGAAATAGAAAATTGTCGCCATCATAAAATTCATAGAATATGTTAACTGTTCCACTAACTGGACACTTCCTCCTTGAATACACATGTACATGAACAACAAACAAAAGAGATAATGTAATTGAAAGGTGCTTACCATTCTCATAATCGAATGTCTCTTACTCCAAAACAAAATGTAAAAGAAATGCTTAACCCTATATATTATGAACTATACATGGTTTAAAAAAGTGGCTCCTTCTTTTTCTTCTTCCAAAAACTGCCCAGATCTAACATGATGAACAGTTTAAAACATAATTAAGTACAAATTGTTCTGTTGATTTAGTGTTTTTTTTTTGTCACTGGAGACTTGATTATCTCAAGAGACTTTCTGACCTTTCTTTTTGTGACTGTGCGAACTCTGCATTTTTCAGGTTGAACTCTATTTTCCAGAGTTCTTTCAATTCTACAAGTTTGTCCAGGTCTTCTTAGTGTTTATGGCAGTCGCTGACTGTTGAGATGGTCAAATAGACCACAGTATAAAATCCGTTATTAGAACTGAGGACAACACTCTTATATTTTATTTTAATGTCTTCGATAATTGTTTTGTCTTTGCTATATTAAGTTTGATTTCTGTTTTTTGTTTTTGTCACACAATAACTATGCTTATATGAAAATAAAGATTATTATTAATTTCGAAGCTTATGTAGTTTTATTTCCGATCCGAAGAACTTGTGTGTGTATTTCTGCAAATCTACTTTCTATCAAAAATTGCACTTTATTCACAATTTCAAAAATTGCTCATTTGAAGGAAGAAGAACGCTTGCAAAAAAAATATCTCTTGGAACTAAAACTTACTTCCGCAAACAGAACATTTCGACAGTGTGTAAACTAAAAGTATCTTTTTGTACACAAAAGTAGAGAGAAATAATCAATTCCGGATTTTTTCATTCATTCTACAATGTTCTAAGTAATAAGATATATTATTTAAAAAAAATGCCATATTAAACTTAAACTAATGAGTCTAAGAACAAGACTTAAATTATAGACCAAACTGTGTTGTTGTACAAAAACACATTGAATCAACGGTTTATAAAATTTAATGATTTGGAAAAATAAAAAGAAATGCGAAAGATACCATAGGGATGTTCAAACTCATCAGTTGGTACTAAAATGAAAACGTCAAGGCTACAAAAAAAATCAGACAAACAGACAAATAATACTACAAAAACATCAAAGGAAAACAAAAGGATTAGCAACACGAATCGATAAAAAAAATGACAAAAAAACCAGGATGTGTTTCACTCTTCATTCTGCTGTTGATATGTCTGCTTGTTAATATTGTTCCGTTTTATAGAACGAGTTATGCAATAATGCATAATACAAAGCCGATTGTCTGTTGTTATGTAGCGCAGTTTGATTGTCTGTGTGTTTATGTGGCTAAATGAATAGTATAAACGCTCTCCGTTGTATCTCAGCATAGTCAGGATAATACAAATACTGCCTCTTTGCAAACGACTGTTTGTTATGTTTCTACATTACATTATCCTCTCTCAGATAGATTTCAAAGTGGATAGTGTGATTGGTCTGTTCGTCCGTCAGTAACACCATTATTAATATGCAGAAAAAATTAAAATCACTAAAAAACTGAACTCCGAGGAAAATTCAAAACGGAAAGTCCCTAATCAAATGGCAAAATCAAATGATAAAACACATCAAACCAATGGACAACAACTGTCATATTCCTAACTTGGTACAGGCATTTTCAAATGTAGAAAATGGCGGATTTAACCTGGTTTTATAGCGCTTAACCTCTCACGTGTATGACAGTCGCATCAAATTCCATTATAGTTACAACGATGCGTGTACAAAACAGACATAGTAGGTAAAATTGTCAAAATAGGAGTACAACAGTTTTCACTGTGTCACAATCTCAATTAGAACAAACACAAACAAATATTTAACAAAGAAGCACAAAAAACATCTATCAAATTTGACAACCACATCCATTGCTTACTTATATATGTAATTTAAATCAAACCATAAATTATTGGAATATTTGAAGTCCTGTGACTGCATTCACATCAACTCTTAGTGTAGAGTTGCGTATTTGACGTCAGAATGTAAACGTCACATAGGAAGAAATATAAAATAATTTTGTCGTGCAAAGTATTTTCAAACTTTTAATTTCAAATGGGGATTGGTTATATACAGGGTTGAAAAATCAAAAGTTTTGTATGAATTAGAGAAAAAGACCGAGAATTAAAATTATCCAGAAGTTCTTTAGAATTTTTAAGAATCCACATTTGATTAATACCACTACGCAAGTAAAATAATTTTGTCGTTAAAAGTTTTTTTTCAAAACTATAATAGAACAATAATGCCATATTGGCGGGATCTTTAAAAGTACATAGCCACGTCATATGTACCACGGAAACACAAAAAGTCACACGTACAAAACACACCAAGATAATACAAACAACACATTTACGGGATGTATAAGTACCGAGCCACGTCAAATGGATATCAAAGAAAACAAACCAAACAGTAAAAGTAATATTAATAATAGAACAAAGACAAATAAAAGAACAATATAAGACGTTATTAAGATGATAAACTACGTCAGTACGCAGAATCTATACATCAAGACCATCATGTATTATTTGTGAAGTTGATAAGGAATATTTATCAACAAGGTCTAGGTTCCTTCCGATGAAATTTTATTAGAAAAAAAGAAGGAGACGTTCGTTTGCATACCCCTTGTTCATCAACTTTCTGCTTGGACACTGGTGACGTTTTACAAAGTCTGAGTAGGAGCTGCAAGTTCTTGAATATGGAATAAGTTGGAAAAAGTATATCCCATATGCAGATGAAGTTGGTATATTGCTACTAAGGTGGGGGAATTTGTTCAACAAAATCTCATCACACTTAAGCACATATCCGACTTAACGAACCCAAATTTATTTATTATGCCAAAGAACGAGATTGCATTACTAATTTTATCATAGTGGGAACATTCTGTTTCCTGGAATCATTTTTATCATTGCGAGTATTCTTTGCTTAACTGATAACAATTAGGATTCAACTCATTACATATTTCAGCAGAACCTGTGTTTCGAGTAAACATTTCTCACTAGAACGTTAATTGAGACGTTAATGCCATTTCAACATTTTTAAGTCTTCAAAGAGTTATTTAATATCACACACAATGTGTTACAAAAGGTTATTAGTAATACATGTAATATTTATCATTGAACATAAAGTTAAACACGCAATTTGTTACAAATCAGAATGACACTACAAATTTACATCTGTAATTTGAGAAAACGTGAAAAAGGAAAATACATATCGACATATTTTGACACGGTTGGGTATGTTAAATTGACAAAAAAAAAAAAAAATAGCATGTATTTGGAATAATTCTATAAATTATTGTTGTAAGTACTTGTTTTTGACTTATTTCAATTATCAGAAATATAAAACGTGACAATCAACATCAATAGGTTTGTGTTTAAGTAATATAAATGTGATTGATTGAGGAAAAGGGTGTATGAAATTACCTTGTTAAGTTCTTTCAGTATTAACAATGACAATTAGACCCAACCATCCCAGTCTATTAGATGATTTCAATATTCAACAACAGGGGACAATTCAACAATACAAGGAGTATAGTAACAACCGAATAACAATTTGAGACGAAAATTAAATCCATTGTTTTAAGAATAATTAGTCATCAAATGTACCAGGATTATAATTTAGTACGCCAGACGCGCGTTTCGTCTTCATAAGACTCATCAGTGACGCTCATATCAAAATATTTATAAAGCCAAACAAGTACAAAGTTGAAGAGCATAGAGGATCCAAAATTCCAAAAAAAAAATGTGCCAAATACGGCTAAGGTAATATGCCTATGCCTGGGATAAGAAAATCCTTAGTTTTTCTAAAAATTCATAGTTTTGTAAACAAGAAATTTATAAAATGACCACATTATTGATATTCATGTCAACACTGTAGTATTAACTACTGGGCTGGTGATTCCCTCGGGGACGAAACGCCCACAAGCAGTGGCATCGATCCGGTGGTGTAAATAGTTATCAAAGGTACCAGGATTATAATTTAGTACGCCAGACGCGCGTTTCGTCTACATAAGACTCATCAGTGACGCTTATATCAAAATATTTATAAAGCCAAACAAGAACAAAGTTGAAGAGCATAGAGGATCCAAAATTCCAAAAAATGTGCCAAATACGGCTAAGGTAATATGCCTATGCCTGAGATAAGAAAATCCTTAGTTTTTCCAAAAATTCATTGTTTTGTTAACAGGAAATTTATAAAAATGACCACATTATTGATATTCATGTCAACACCGTAGTATTAACTACTGGGCTGGTGATTCCTTCGGGGACGAAACGTCCACCAGCAGTGGCATCGACCCAGTGGTGTAAAGAGTTATCAAAGGTACCAGGATTATAGTTTAGTACGCCAGACGCGCGTTTCGTCTACATAAGACTCATCAGTGACGCTCATATCAAAATATTTATAAAGCCAAACAAGTACAAATTGAACAGCATAGAGGATCCAAAATTCCAAAAAAATGTGCCAAATACGGATTAGGTAATATGTCTATGACTGGGATAAGAAAATCCTTAGTTTTTCTAAAAATTCAAAGTTTTGTAAACAGGAAATTTATAAAAATGACCACATTATTGATATTCATGTCAACACCGAAGTATTAACTACTGGGCTAGTGATTCCCTCGGGGACGAAACGTCCACCAGCAGTGGCATCGACCCAGTGGTGTAAATAGTTATCAAAGGTACCAGGATTATAATTTAGTACGCCAGACGCGAGTTTCGTCTACATAAGACTCATCAGTGACGCTCATATCAAAATATTTATAAAGCCAAACAAGTACAAAGTTGAAGAGCATTGAGGATCCAAAAATCCAAAACAAATGTGCCAAATACGGCTAAGGTAATATGCCTATGCCTGGGATAAGAAAATCCTTAGTTTTTTCTAAAAAAATCATAGTTTTGTAAAACTGTTTCGAGTTGTTGAAATACAACTTTTTGTACACATATTCTTATTAAGCGTTAACAATTACAAACCTAAAAGACTTACTATTCTGTAAAATTTGATTAAATTCAACCAAATTTAGACCTAACAAAAAGGACGACAGGCTTCGACAAAATTAATATTTAAAACAGAAAGGTAAAATGTCAGAACACACACTATGTTTAATTTTTTTTGTCGACACTCACACTCTATGTTTATAGGTTGCAGTTCAGTAAATATAGACAATGCAATTTCGAACAGGAACTCCCTTTGCGACTACAACTGTGCCACTTTTACAATGAAGTTTAGTGTAAATTAATATTCCAGAACGGGAAGTTGATATGCACTACTATTTTATTCAAAGGACAACATAATTATATGGCTGTGCGGCATACTTTCAACATTTATATGCCCTGAACTTCTATGAGTTTAAACTTATACTAAAATTCTATACTACCCCTACCGGCACTCTTAGAACTCCTAGGAATTCAATTCTAGGGGCTTCTATGTTTTTCTATACTAGTAACAGTTGCAAGTTATGTCTCTCTGAGATGAAACACAGATATCATATCATGGAACCAGTATTTAAAAAATTAACATATCTATGAATATTATATATCTCCCCAAAAGAGTCGGGGTTAGAAAATCAGCTGTATTTACAAAGTGCAACCTATAGCCTTAAAAGCAACATATATAAACTGTTTAAATAATTAACAGAGAAAATTGATATTTTTTAATGTCATGAACAGAGCCTTTATACGTAAGTTTTCATATAAATCGACACATCTAATATATATATATATTCACTACAAAGCTATAGATATAGGAAGATGTGGTATGAGTCCCAATGAGACAACTCTCCATCCAAGTCACAATTTATAAAAGTAAATCATTATAGGTCAAGGTACTGTCTTCAACACGGAGCCTATGCATCCGTGTGGTAGTGGTCAAGAATAGTGAGATGGTACCTTAATTTATCGCTCAAATTTACATAAATCGTAATAAAACAACAGTTTTATAATTCTAATTCATTAGTTCCGCTTCAAGTGTCCACAGGTGTATGAATTTTATATCGTACATTTAACAAAGTTTAAAACAAAACCCTTAAACAAATCAAAAAGTATTGATTAATACATTGCACATTGAACACGTTTTTTTTTTTTATATATGACCAGTTTTTTTAAAAATGATTCGTGCTAATAATGATTACAAGGGGTAATTGTAGCGGACGTCATATTGCGAAGTCAAATGGCACACAAATCGTTGAAAACACGTCATTGTTATTATGTTGCATTTGGTAGAAACGAAAGTCTTTGAACTGCATTCGATGCCTTAGAAATTCGTTCCATTCATTTGTTACAGCTAGTAAGTAAGAAAAATGAGTATTGATAATGTGATTCAACTAATCGAGTTCCACTGAACCGTGGTGATATTCCAAATAAGCAGCATATTTTGAGAAGCACAAACGTTATATGAACAATTCCAATGGCAGCACGCACGGCATACACAATGTCATCTAACATTTTAATTGGTTTATATATTTTAAGTTATAGAGCTATGATGTACTGATTTCGGAGTTTCCCACATAAAAAACATTAACTTGCTTTCGGAAAAATAAAACCGATGTGAGTAATTACTGTTAAAAATGAAGTTGTATCTATACTTGTCGTACACATTAGGGTGATTGTTGTCATAAAAATAGTTCCAGCTTGGATAATCCCTTTCTTGTATAAAAATAAGGGGATAGACATTGCCAACACAATTGCATACGGAAGTAAAACAAAAAGAATTCTTCTTTTCAATATGCCTTGACAATCTTGTCCAATATCATTCACTGTTCTTTCAAGTAGAAAAAGGACCTCGCGTTTCTCTGATGCACCCATAAAAAAGATAATTACGATGTTAATAACATTGAATGGTATATTCCGCCAGTATAATTTGTAGATTCTGAAAAACCGTTGCACGTATATCAGTCATTGCATTCGCAACAATAATAAAAGCAGTTCCAAAAATAAGTAGTCTTTTCGGAAAATGCATGGACAATCTGACTAAGCAAATTGCAATGATGAAGAAAGTAACTCCTAGTCTGTAGTATAACAACATTTCTGATGTTTCCTGTGACATCGTGAATGTATTCGATATCCTGCCTCAATAATTATACAGATATCGTTCTCTGAAGACGACAAAATCGCTAACATGAAGAGGTAGCAAACCATACACTCATATATTTTCCCAATTAGATCGTTGCTCAGCAAAATCAAAATTACAACAAATGCCAGCCCTAAAAAGTGAAATAGCCTTTTGAAAAATAGATAGTTTGTGTCAATAGACAAGACTTTACTATTATTAGAAATTATGATTGTCTAGCGGCACTTTATTACAGAAGTTTACCAAATGGTATGACGAATGACTGAGTTTACAAAATACGTATGTAAAAAGCCCATCTTTTTACGTCGACATAAGCTTATCATCAACAGTATCATTTTATTTTTCGTAACTTTGTTTTCGACAATACTCAAAATAAAGATTTTTTTTTGTATTGCAGATACATAGTTTATCAAACCGAAATTATCATATATGAAGTAACGATCGTTAAAAAAATTTGAAATATCTAATTGAATAATCAAATACATTTTTCCTTTTTATTATCTTATAAAAAAAAGTAAAATCACAACAATACTGAACTCAGAGGAAAATTAAATCGGAAATTCCCTAATCACATGGCAAATTCAAATGACAAAACACATCAAAAACGAATGGACAAGAACTGTCATATTCCTGACTTGGTACATGCATTTTCAAATGTAGAAAATGGTGGATTAAACCTGGTTTTATAGCGCTAAACCTCCCACTTTGTACAACAGTCTCGTCAAATTCCGTTATATTTACAATGATGCGTGAACTAAACAGACATAATAAATAAAATAGTCTAAATATGGGTGCAGCAGTCATCATCGTGTTACAATTTTAAAAGAAACAATTTAACAGAACACAAAAGCATCTATCAAATTAAAAACACACTCATTCACTACAAAAGTCAAAAAGTCTGAAAAGACCAGTTTTTGTCTGAATTTGCATGAATTTTTACTCGACATTCTTAATTTGTCTAAATAATTTTTAAAAATTCTTGACATAGTATGAATTTGTCTAAGAAGGTTCTTGATTTTTCTTGACAAGTGTCTTGACAGTATGAACATTGTCTTAAAATTTCTCGACACTTCCTGTATCATCTGATAAGAGTCTGGATTAGTCTCGACCAATTCTTGACTGTCTTAAATTTGTCTCGATCTGTCTTGACATATTCTTGAGATTCTTAATAATGTCTGAATATGTCTCGACATATTCTTGACATTCTAAATAATGTCTGAATATGTCTCGACATATTCTTGACATTCTAAATAATGTCTGAATATGTCTCGACACATTCTTGACAGTCTTAAATATGTCGTGACACTATCTCAACAGTATAAATTTGGCCTGAAATGTGAACAGACTTATTCTGCACTGTTTATGACATTCTATTGCTGTTATTTACTCCTTTTTATTATGGCTAAACTAAACTTTGAAGAATCAAGGATCAATTTGGTATAGTAAGATACCCTTTTGGTGCAACTAAGTTGGAATACCCTGAATAATTCCCCATGTAGTTTAATTTTGATTTATTTTAATTAAACATTTAATTAATTGTTTTCACTTGGAATATAAGTCAAAGTTACTAACAAACAGCATTTAGATTTTTGCCGTTCTCAAAACTGCCAGTCAAATTTGCTTTACTAAAATAGGTGTCTTATAGGCAGTTTTAAAATGTGACCATGTGTCTCTTTTGGACCCAACAATTCATCTTTTGGGTTTATGTGGATAAAAAAAGAGGGGTGGGGTGGGGGCTTTCGTTTAGGTCAAAGAATTTGTTCCCATCTTGATTCAAAACCTTATTCATTTTTTAGAACACCCAAAAACATTTTTAATTCAAATTTTAGTGTTGAATTTTATAATTTTTTATCAAAAATAAATATTTGTGATAACTCCTTCCTGAAAAGAAAACGAATGTTTAGAACTATATTGTGCATGTCTGTTTGAGATCCATTTCATAAGACCAATGATTTCTATAGAAATCAATGATTTCTATAGAAATCATTGATGGAACCCATTATAAATACATTTTTTTTTATTATTCCTGGAGTAGATAATAATTTTCTTTTAATATTTGGGAATTATTCAATTTGTTTTATGTTAAAATAATTAACTTCCTAATTTTGATGAAAAAATCCATTTTAATTCAATTTTTTCATCAAAATGATGATTTTCATTTTCATGTATCAACAAACTTTTTAAATTGTAGTGGCATGTTCGGTCAACTGATAAGTTGTATGGCTGATTACAGGTAAAGCAGTAATTTCTATTTGACAGTCGCGTGTACTCTTGGGTGTGGAATACCTTAATTTTATGGGGAACATCCTGTCCATGTGTAATACTTAATATATATATTCCAACAGATGACATTACACAAATTTTTCTTTTGTTAAATGAATGATTTGTATATCATCATAATTTGCTATTTATATAAACCACATTTTGGTTTGGTATAATAATTATTTAACATATCAACATTGAATATTATGAATGTAGAATGAAATATGTCTACAGTATGATTGGTTTTAATCATTTAATTTATAAGATTTAGGAAGTCAAAATTTGTAATTATTTAAAACCCACATTCAAATTGTTTTATATCAACACACCCTCATTTGAATTATTTTATACTTTAGATTTCATAGCCATATTTGCATTTGTAAAATATTTATAATCCCAAATTTTCAATTTTTACATGCCCAACTTTTATTTTGTTGTAAGAAGTGTTACTTGGAACAACAATATATCATATAAAGAGAAATAAAGAATCAAGTTATATCATGAATATTGGTCATGATTTGTAAAACTCAGAACTGTCAAGTAAATTTAAGACATAATTCAAAATGTTCAGAAGGTGTCAAGCCATACTGAGAAAAAATAAGAATGTCGAGAATATGTCGAGAAATATCAAGACAGTATTCAAATGTCAAGAATTTGTCAAGAAATTTTAAGACCATATTCAGAATGTCGAGAATATGTCGAGTAAATTTCATACAAATTTAATATAAATGAGAATTTGTCAAGAAAAATTAAGACACGAGTCATACTTTTGGAGAATGTCGAGTAAAAGTTCATGCAAATCAAGACAAAAACTGGTCTTTTCAGACTTTTAGACTTTTGTAGTGATTGCTTCGCGTGTCTGACGTCAGAAAATTTATACGTCACATATTTTTGTCGTTCAATGTCTATACAAACAATTTTAAAATTTCACATGGGCAATGTTATCATAATTTTTCTATCAGTGGATCAGGTGTAACGTACTTTGAAAAATTCTAGCAAGTGATTGTTCGGAAACTCTGTTCGATATAAGAAGAACAGGAACGAAAAAATGTTCATGAATAACACCTGTTGAACATTTAAGTTCAATGATTTATTTTGAATTTAGAACATGACTATAAATAAGAAGATTTGGTATGAATGAAAATGCGACAACTCTCGATCAAAGTCACAATGTGTAAAAAATAACCAATCATAGGTTCTTATGTTTATTTAACGATCAGCAAAATGTAATTCCTTATAGGGTTTCGGTTTAAATTTTAGATATAAGCGTTTGTTAACAAACTAATGGGACTTTACAATAATAATAAAACAAACGTTCCTGTCTGATGTATTTTATTTCGTTAGTAGTCCGGAAATAAAATAAAATGTGAAATGCTAACCAAAGAACGACGAACGACAGAAGAATTACTGGTAATATCAAACGGCCATCAGTCTACTGGACTCCAAAGAAAGTTCACCACGGAAAGTCACTCATAAAATACCAAAATCAAAATCTAAAACACATCAAACAAATGAATAACAACTGTCATAATACTGACTTTAACAGGCATTTCTTCATGTAGAAAATGGTAGATTAAACCTGGCTTTATAACAAGCTAACCCTCACACTTGTATGAATGAATAAAGACAACAGTAGTATACCACTGTTTGAAAGTCATAAATCGATAGAGAGAAAACAAATCCGGGTTACAAAATAAAACTTATGGAAACACATTAAATATTAGAGGAAAACAACGAAACAACAGAAACACTAAAATGCAACAACAAACCAAACGACAATGCAACACACACACACAGAAACGAACTATAAGATAACAATTGCCATTTTTCTGACTTGGTACAGGATATTTTAAGACAAAATGGTGGATTGAATCTGGTTTTGTGGCTAGCCAAACCTCCTGCTTGTATGACAATGTTAAATATAACACTAAATGACAACATTAAATGACGGGACTACAATACAAATACATGGAAGAACATTTAGTATAGAGAAATACACAAATTAACTATAAAATAGAACATTATGACATGCAATTTTTGGGGCCCTTTATAGCTTACTGTTCGGTGTGAGCCTAGGCTCCGTGTTGAAGACCGTACTTTGACCTATAATGATTTACATTGATAAATTTTGACTTGGATGGAGAGTTGTCTCATTGGCACTCATACCACATCTTCTTATATCTATTATAGTTATTAAAGGTACTAGGCTTATGATTTAATACGCCAGACGCGTGTTTTGTCTTCATAAGACAGTTGCATAAAATGCAATTACATTGCCGACGATGTGTGACCAAAACAAAGTATATTCGCTTCATGCATAAGTATATTTTTTTTCTGATATAAGCAATAAAAAGCCGTACATTCCTTTCTCATAAAGTAAGTAGTACAGTTTTAATGATCTTTTTTAAAACTTTTTACAATCCTGGAAATCATTTCATTTGTATAATTGATATCATATGCATGTTAAAAGATTGTAAAACAGATTGATAATGTTACGTACCCTTGTATAGTTGCGGTGTTGATAACATTTTATCTAGATTTGTTCTTAGTATAATCTCAATCCAAAACACAAGAGGCAATCGTTGCAAGGTTCCGACAAGTGTATCCGCATTATTTTGTAAAACACCTAAATTTACAAGAAAAGCAATTAAGATTGAAATAAAAGTTAGATAGTCGAATCAATTGGCAATAGCACAACTAATCATTAAGATAAAAACGGCAAAGAGGGGAACACACATGTGAAACGTCTTACTCTTCCGAAGCAACAGCTTATATCATTCCCAGGTTTGTATGGGGTTCGTGATATTAAACTGTTTCTTTTCTATGGTATACATGTACTTTGTGTACTGTTGTTTGTCTATTGGTCTTTTTATTTCTTTTAACTATGGTGTTGTTGTTTCCTTTTCACGCAAGAGTTTAAAAAAACCTTTCATATCTTTCAACTCTCTTTTTTAACGTGCGACTTTCAACAATGTATAAATTCAATGCCGTGAAGTAAGCTATATAACGGTGTTAACAAAATTTTCAATCAATCAAAGGAGAATAATAATGTTCTGCTGTAACATTTTATTTGTACCAATTAACCATAACTATCATGGCAGATAACAACCAACGACAACCCCGAAATAAAAAAAAAAAAACAACTTCTAGCTTGATACCGGCACACATAAACGCTTTGTTGATTTCAAATTCACATTACCACGAACAGTACAAAACTAGAACAAATTTGTTAAAAAAAGAATGACAAATGACTTATAAAACCGATCTACACCGAGTACTTGAAGTAATAATATTTATTTCCGTTTCGTAACCCTAAAAAAGTAAAAATGTTGACCATGTACTCTATACCTGAATGGACACATTTAACACGTTTAATAATAATCATATAATGAAAACAGATTTTAAACAGTATGTGAAATCTTACCTATCAAAATTTAAAAACAAGTTTTTCAATCTTTCAAATTTGTACTTTCGGTGTATGCATGAAAACGGAAATATCCGTACTGCGCCGTAATTGATTATTTATTCCAAAAATGTTAAACATATGCGTTACGTTATGGTCTTTGTTTCTATGTTGAAAAGGGCTAGTAACTGTGAATAAGAACGTACATAAGATTTAATTTCAATGTTTTCGAATGACGCCTGAACAATAGAACTGATTAATATGTAGTATACCGTAAAGATTGAAACGAGCTAAAAATTAAACGGATATATTAGTTTCGGTTTTTATTGTTGTTGATTCGATAATTAACCATATGGAGAATACAAGATTTTTTAACACATTAATGCCTTTAGTGTTTGATATTTAAATATGGTCATTATTCCATACCTATAAAACTATATGGCACGTGAAAACTAAAACAATACGAAGACGTTTATATAGAGATTTCTAACAAAAGGACATACGTACTTAACTCGATGTACGGACCTAATGAGACGGGTTATTGCCAATCATCGAATTTGATTAAATACGGCGTTATAGTTTAAAAAAACTATTCCAAGATTTAAAAAAATCACACACTGGAATTTTCAGTCGATAATTTTTTTCTTTTGTTTGACGAAAAATGATAGACATATAACATTTTTATTAATCACGTGGTAACCCGGATTTTTTTTCTCAATCGATTTATGAATTTCGAACAGCAGTAAACTACTTTTGCCTTTATTTGAAAGATACATACATTTCAATGTTCTTTCTAATTGTGTTCACTCGTTAAAGACATAAATTCCTATCTATGTATATAATTATCGCAAAAACGAATTGCATGTGACAAAAATCATTAAAAGTTTGTTTTCTATACCAACATATCATTGTATATATTTATATGACATGTCAGATTCCATGTTAACGTTTTGTTATACTTTTGAAATACATAACAAAAAGAAACGATCCGGTGTAAGGACAGTTATAAATTTATATAATTAGTTTTGATTGTGCGACATTATGTTTACAAAAAAAAATAGTTTTAATTGTGCGACATTATGTTTCAAACTGTTACGTTGATATTATAGGCACGTAATTTGCTACACATATTAATGATACACAACATGTTTTTTATGCATTTGTGCAATATAATACATCGTACATTGGTATGTTTGTACTGAATGACTTGTTTGAGCTGGTATGACATTTAAAACATTGACATTGTGAAATTTCACTTTTTAGAATGTTGTCGAACTTTTTTTTTTATTATATAATCTTTTAATTTACGGATTTGGTTTTGTTTTTGTTATCTATGTATGACGTTTATGTGGAAAGTTTGACCGCAATTTTTTGTATGCAAAGCTGCAGAATCAGAACAGATTTCCCAATAATTACACTATATAACAAGATAGGTTCGAATCAAATTATCAGTTCAACTTTCAAGCAAAAACTACACAGTAAAATGGTAGGTATTTTTTCACATGATGAAGTTAATCTCTGTTACAAATTGCCATGGAGTTGTCAGTTAATTTTCAGATAAATTTCGACTGACGAGTCTGAATGTCTTTTCGGTATCTTTCGTCTTTTTTTGTTTATTGTCGATTGTTTTAGATTTTTTCTATGTGAGTTAATTTTAACAAAATAACTTGTGTGACACACTTATTATGAAGTAAAATCCAGAATGCACCAATAAGAACGTTGGAATAAACCGTGTTTTTTTAAAGAAAATATTGAGTTATGTTCTCAAGGGTAAAACATTTTTCATACAGGTATTAATGTGTTTAAACATGTTAAAGTTATATAAAACTTCAAATTCAAAAAAAATATCATATGTTTTTATAACTAAATGGCTAGTTTTTATCATAAAATGTTGGTACATAAACATTCTATACTGAAAAAAAATTGTCCAAATTATGAAGAAATGTACTTATTTTAGTTTATTAGCTTCCCAGACAATATTCGGACCAATCATACCAATATTTCGGACCTTATTTCTATTTCAAAAAACAACGGCAGACATTATCTGTTAACAAAGCTCTGTTCATTACCGGTTAATAAGTTCAATAAAATTTTAGAGGATTGCAACACAATTTCATATAGCAGTCCTAAGTATGAAATCGTTCAAATTATAAAGGCGTATTGTTATTCTAAACTGTTTCCCAAAATTTCCCATGTTATAACAGGAGATCTTAACATCGTTCAAGACCGAGAGTTAAAATCATTCCTCAGTAAAGGACCTAAATATCGTCCCCCGTCAATTATTAATTGGAATGAGTGTCGTAATATCATCCACGACTCACTCCATACTTACTGTTTAAAATGGATAAAACGGGAAAAAGGTGACAAAAAATCTTTGGACTCTTTTTAATTCAGTAATGAACATAGTTGATATACGTATTCAACATTTTAAAGAACATTTTACTCTTAACAATAACCACAATAAACCTATTTCTCGTATCAAACATATACTAAAAGAACTAGCCAAGGAATTTGTTTTTGTCCCGGCCGATAAAGCTGCTAATAATATTATTATTGTTTGACGTAAATTTTACATTGAGGTTCTGAAAAAAGAAATCACCAATTCACCAACATTCCAACTGACTCCATTTTCAGAAAACGACATCTGTAACAAACATAAACTTTTAGCTACCGCTTTACAAGCAGAACCAAATACAATGAAAGTCCCAACTATGTATTGGCTTCCGAAGCTACACAAAACACCTTACAAATATATATTCATTTCGTCTTCAAGCCATTGTTCCACTACTAAATTGTCTATTCTTCTTACCAGTACACTTGGTACAATCAAAAACCTGATAATAAATTGTTCAAATAAGGCCTTCGAAAATAGTGGAATTAATTACTTTTGGAGTGTCAAGAACTCGTTGGAAGTACTTGATAAATTGCATGCATATATTGGTGATTTTGAATCTGTTCAAAGTTTTGATTTTTCTACCCTATATATCACATTGCCTCACATTCTCATTAAGAAAAAATTCACACACCTAATTAAATAGGCATTTAAAAAGTCAGAATGTGAATATATATGTTCAAACTCTTTTAGGTCATTTTTTAGTAGCAATAAACAAAAAAACTATGTCAATTGGACATGCTTTGATACTATATATGCCCTTGAATTTTTACTAGATAACATTTTTGTCGCTTTGGAGATTCCGTATATCGTCAGGTTATTGGAATTCCAATGGGGACTAACTGTGCACCACTTATTGTGGACCTTTTTTTGTATTGCTATGAGTTACAATTTATGACAAAATTCAGCAAAGACCCATCGAAACAACATCTGTTACACAAATTTAATAATACTTTTAGATATATGGATGATATTTTGGCTCTCAATAATGACGACTTCAGTATGTATACTAAAGAAATTTATCCTGTTAAAATTACTTTAAATAAAGCTAATACTAACAATGACCACTGCCCTTTCCTCGATCTTGATATCTATATCATTAACGGAAAGCTTAATACTAAAATATATGATAAAAGAGATGATTTGTCATTTCCTATCGTTAATTATCCATTTTTAGATGGTGACGTTCCTTGTCACCATCTTACGGTGTTATATATCTCAACTTGTACGATTCGCTCGTGTATGTAACAATGTTTTAGATTTTAACGAGAGAAATTTATGTAATACTGAAAATTATTACACCAGGTTTTCGATATCACAAACTAGTCAAAACATTTACTAAATTTTATCATCGGTATAAGGACATCATTCGTAAATATAGCTCAACATGCAGACTTCTTATACGTTCAGGTATTTCACATCCAATTTTTTATGGAAATATTCTTTATAAAGCACAAAAATGTCAGTATTCACCTCAGAAGCTAACAAAACCTTTAAATAGACTTATTAAGAAGGGATATAGTTACGATACTGTTGTCAGGTCATTAAAGATTGCATATTTTGGCGTTAATATTGATTCACTTATAGGGTCTTTGCGTCGGAACTAAACACATTTATTTAAAAACCAGTTGTTGGCATGACACGGGTTATGTTCTTCTCATATATGTTATGATAGTATGATGCTAAACCCCTAACGGGAAGGATTGTGCCTGATATTCATATGATGAAGACATAATCTTTCAATCAGTTGAATTGAAGTCATGTCAGTTAACTGCTAGTAGTCTGTTGTTATTTATGTATTATTGTCGTTTTGTTTATTTTCTTTGGTTACATCTTCTGACATCAGACTCGGACTTCTCTTGAACTGAATTCTAATGTGCGTATTGTTATGCGTTTACTTTTCTACATTGGCTAGAGGTATAGGGGGAGGGTTGAGATCTCATAAACATGTTTAACCCCGCCGCATTTTTGCGCCTGTCCCAAGTCAGGAGCCTCTGGCCTTTGTTAGTCTTGCATTATTTTTAATTTTAGTTTCTTGTGTACAATTTGGAGTTTAGTATGGCGTTCATTATCACTGAACTAGTATATATATTTGTTTAGGGGCCAGCTGAAGGACGCCTCCGGGTGCGGGAATTTCTCGCTGCATTGAAGACCTGTTGGTGACCTTCTGCTGTTGTCTATTCTATGGTCGGGTTGTTGTCTCTTTGACACATTCCCTATTTCCATTCTCAATTTTAATAATTCGCCAAAATGATTTTGTATGCAGTGACAGCAGCGTGACCTTTCTCGTTAAAATCCGCAAGTGCGAAGAGGAAAACCAACACTTTGGTGCAACAAAAAAAAAAAAAAAAAACCGCTAACACACATAGAAACGAATTATTTGATAACAACTGCTATATTTCTGACTCGGTACAGAACATTTTAAAAACAACTGGTGTGATAAACCTGGTTTAATGGCACACCAAACTTCCCCTTAGGACTACGTTAAAAATATATCGATAACACACAACATGACAGACAAATAGTATAATAATTGACACAACATGCAATCTGTAGAACAACAACGAATATATCCCATCAACTAAAAACACCACGATATATTGTTTGTCTTTTAGTTATAAACAAAATAAATTTTGGATTCTCTGATATTGGGTCCATATTAGCGTGGCAGATAGTAAATTGCCGAAGTAGTACGATCTTTAAGAACGTACTGTAATTTATAGATAACTTATAACGCTGATACATTCTGCATGATTTAACATGAAGTTTATTGAACTATTAATTGCTATTTCAAGGTCAATATCTAGAGATAATGGGGAAGAATGGATAAATTAATTTAACAATACATATTTTCGGTATATATCTGTTTGTTAAGTTTAAAATACTGTAAGCGTATGTGTGGTATTTTAGGATCTGCAATTATAAGAATTTCATATGTTATATATTATCAAGTTGTGGTTGTTTGTCTATTATATTACACCTATGTGTACCTTATAACAACAAACAAAGATGTTTGATCAATGTCGACAAGAAAATTCATTGGATTTATCACACGAAACCTTGATGTCTGTAGAGTGAATTGAGTTCATCATATTATTTAGAATATTTATTTGATTTAAATTATAAAATTTCATTGAGTTTATCATTAAAAAGAAATTGGAGAAAACACAACTTATCTTGTTTTTGTTTCTAGTTAAACAAACATTGGTTATGAATATTTGATATTTTTAGGATTTAAAACTGAGTTGCCTCATAGTAGTTTTAGCTAGTTGTGCGAGTCTTACTATCGCTCAAAAAAGGATCACCATTACTGGTGATGTAACCAAGAACAAAGATTCTACAAGGGTAGATCTAGGAATATCACACAAACGTAAAAACTTTGAAATTGGAGGATCAGTTTTTGGAGACAATCGGGGAAATCGAGGTGCAAGAGTAGGCATTAAATGGAAGTTTGGAAAGAGATCTACAGCATGGTTATGTATATATATATATATATATACACATATTTATTTGTTTTCTTAAATAACCAATATTTTCTTATTATTAAATTAAAATGGTTTGCTTAACTAATTTTTTCTCAAACCGCCAAAAGTACAACACACAAAACACCTCAAATATCAAAGTAGAATTGAGTCCATTGTTAAAAGAATAAATAAAAGTACTTTGCAATTTGCCCGAAATATCAATGTTAATGACCTTTTATCTTGCAGTATTTATGTCTAGGAATTTTGCGGTTGCTATAGTTTCTTCAAAAATGATACGCTATGTAATAAATGCAACTCATAGGTAAACACTTTAGAATCACATATCTCATGTAAATGGATGTTTTACGTATTTGCTTATCTGGTATATTTTCAAATCAACCTGTAAGTCAACACATTTGTATTGTGTCATGAAATACCAAGTAGAGTAAACCCAACACTAACTTCCTTCAATATTAACTAATAGTATAATTAAACTGTACATGCACTGTGATGTAGATGTAAAACACAAATATCAGATTACAATTCAATTATACTTATAAGATAAATTTGCTAACTTTTTTGAAGTTCGAGTTATCGTAAACCATTGTGACTTCAATGTTTATGATATAAATGAAGACAGTGTTATCACAGTTGATGAAATTTATGAATTATTTCCTCAAAGAACTGATGCACATAGGTTGTTTAAGGCGCTTGACTCTACATCAGGTTAGTATAGTTCTATAATGATTTTATAGGGGTGAAAAGGAAAATCACAAACACACCGAACTCCGAGAAAAATTCAAAACGGAAAGTCCCTAATCAAATGGCAAAATCAAAAACTTAAACATACCAAACGAATGGACAACAACTGTCACACTCCCGACTCGGTACAGGCATCCTCCGATGTAGAAAATGTGATGTTTCCTCAATTATTATTTTTGTTTGGTCAACATCATTATCCAACATGTATATTTTATTACCATTTTTTCTAAATTTTTCAAACCAAACAATTCGCACTATCATATATAGTGATCTTCATTAACACATTAACAATTTTCAATGAAAGAGTGTATCATAATGATATTGAATTTAAAATCAAAATTGAGAATGGAATATAGACAACAACGCGACCAAAGAGCAGACAACAACCGAAGGCCACCAATGGGTCTTCAATGCAGCGAGAAACTCCCGCAACCAGAGATGTGCTTCAAATGTTTAGAATGTCTAGACTGATATAAGTTGTGTGTGTTTCATATGCTATCCTGTATATGTCTTCTGCTAGACATCGTAAACGATACCATTACAAATATGGACATTCCAATGACAACTTATATTGTCTGTAACATTAGAAAGCAACATGGGTACCTATCTTATGGAGCACTTCCAACCGTTGCAGATTGATACCAGTTATAAGACATATTTTCAAATGACAATTATAACCAGTTTCTTATCCTCGCTTTTATTTTTATATTGTAAAAACGACATCTTGTTTACGTTTAAATTGTATGAATGTATTTTATACCAAAAAAAACCCAGTTAATTGGATTTTGAAAATATTTCTTAATTTTCAGTGGATGGTAAAGTGACCATTGACGAATTCAATATGATGGCTCTACAAGTTATAAAGAAATGTGGATATAACAAGTATACGTATTAATGATAGTTCTTATAAAGATTTAAGAATGAAGCGATAGTGATCAATATTGCATAGTTATTCTTGTATGTATCTATAAAAGTTAGCACAATGACTAATACAGTCATAAGAAAATGTTATCCTCAGATTTATTTGTTTGTTTTTGTATATGTGTGTTTGAATGGATCTTTTGTAAATAAAGTTATTACTACATCAACCTACCAGTTATTTATTATGAGTGGCATGTATTATGCCGTCTATATGGTTATTATTTATTACTGTATGTCATATAAAAATAATTAACAAGATGGGGTATGATTATCAATGACAGAAATATCAACTGAAGTTGAAATGTAGTTAATAATGACTAAAATGACGGTTAAAAAGCTTTGACATGTAAAATATGAAACAAATGAGAAAACTAACGGCCGAAATAGTAACAAAACAATTCACGAAAAACAAATATGACAGACATGAACCAAAAATAACTAATGCACTGCAAGCTACTAACTTGGGACAGGCACATACAGAAGATTGCAGGATTACACATGTTTGTGTGCAGTTGACACTCTCTAACTTTAAACAGTGGTTTTAAACCACAGCAGAATACCGAACTATAAATATTAGTCGAAATGGGAGTAAGTTTTCAGATCAATACACAGCAGAAACACATCTAACAATAATACAGGTCGGAGGTGTCTTTTTTGTAAAGACAGAGTTGACGGCAATAATCTAAGCGATAATTTGGAACATTTAACAGTTGAATGTTTTGTACCACATGCCTTTACATTAGCCGAGGTAAGATACACACACATATATAATCCCGGCGAGGGAAGAACAAAAAAATTTGCGAAAGCAAATTTACAGATCTAACATTGTTGGGTTGATGTTTAGACGAGTTGTATATATATATATATATATATATATCTATATATCTATATATCTATATATGTATATCTATATATATATATATATATATATATATATATATATATATATATATATATATATATATATATATACTTGATTCATTTTATTTTTACCCTGATATCATCATGCGACACGTTTTCACGACAGGAAATGAAACTAACACGTTATAACATATTCTGATTTGAAGGATCTTCTGAAATAACCTTCATCAGAAAATCCAGACATCAAACATTGTATAAGTCTAGGATGTATTTAGAAATAGATGAATTCGTTATTATTACAAAATCTGCTGACAGTGACACATTATTTTTATTGAGTAGAAGTGTGGGAGTTCGTTCCTGCATTGCAACATCAGTGATTTATTTTTGTATTAAAATATTAAAAAAAAGTGAAGATACGATCGGATATGGAACTGGTCTATGGCTCCCAATTGTAAAGATACAAATCACACATGCAGTATTATTTTTTTATAGAATTAAGCACCTTACAATAGAATATGTTCAAATACGTTAAATACAATCAAACTAGATATTTGAACATCACCGTAAAATTTATAATAAAATATATAAATGCCAAAATAATGTCAGATCTTTGAAGTGGAGCATGGACACATGATATATATTCTTATCAGATTATGTATATTGTCCACGAACGTTAAGGCCTATAGCATTATTACAATTTTCAAAGTGTAAATTTTTAGGGGTCATCTGAAGCCCGCATTAAGTTGCCGGATTTTCTTGTTTTGTTGAAGACCCATTGGTGGCCATCGGATGTTAATATCTGCTCTTTGGTCGGGTTGTTGTCTCTTTGACATATACCCCATATCCATTCTCAAGTTTATGTTTATGTGTACAATTAAACAAGCAGTACGTTTGTGTCTGATTTACGATATTGTATATTGCTTTGTTCAGCAAAAATTTGTGGTTTAAAACATTAAATCAAATGAATTATTTGAATCATTTAGTAAAGAATTTATTATAACATTTAAAAGTTGGATTACATGCGGTCATCCACAATTAACATTCTGCATAAATATACCAAATATACCTGTTACAAAGATACCACGCAGAGACATTGATAGTTGTTTTTGATACATTTGGACTAAATGAAGTATCATCACAGGTAAATATAATACCCCATAGGGAAGTCAGGGAATTTGTTATTTCCTTTATAAGCTCATCGGGCCTACTTGTCATCCGTCGTCGTCCGTTAACTTTTAAAAAATCTTCTTGTCTGAAACTACTGGACCGAATTTAACCAAACTTAGTCAACCTTATCATTGGGGTATCTTGTTCTTAAAATGTGTCCCATGACCACACATGCCAACCAACATGGCCGCCATGGCTAAATATAGAACATAGGGATAAAATGCAGTTTTTGGCTTATATCTCTGAAACTAAAGCATTTAGAGCGAATCTGACATTAGGTTAAAATGTTCAAATGGTAGAAATCTATAAAACTTCAACTATATATTGATATCAGCGATATCTCGGAGAAGTTCTATAATGTGGCTGTTCAACTTTTTTTTAAAAAGAGTTATGTCCCTTATAAATATAAAATTTATGGAAAATGGCCTAGTTTGCGCTCTAATTGGTACAACACTTGCCAGATTTTTATTTAACATTTACTATAGATAAATTTCAGCCAAATTTAGAACAAGTTATTAAAGAGTAATTTCCCTTGGAAATATCAAATTTATGGAAAATGGCCTTTAGCCCTCTCACAGGTACAATTCTTGCCAATTTTATATAAATCTTATACTATAGGTAAATATCAACAATATCTCGGACAAGTTCTGTAATGGCGAATGATCGACTTTTTTAAAGAGTTGTGCCCCTTGGACAAATGATCTCTGCAACACGGAAAATTGGAACTCTGTCCTTTCATTAAAACAGAAAAAAGTGGTCAATAAATAAAAGAGCAACAATAAGACTTGTCATGTATAAATTGCTTTAATGTTATCGTTTGTTAATCTCATTTAAAATTAAACTTTATTTGTCAATCTGTATTGACTTGGATTGACTATCTCCTTATCAAAGGTGAAAATTTTGTTTGAATTGTGAGCTGGTGATAAATCATTAACATCAGGAGTTCAAACTTTGAAGCATGATGGTCAGTTTTAGGATTAAGCTGGTGTTTGTTTTATATAATACCCAAAAAACCGGTACAATAATTTGAAGGTGTCGAACAGTTTGATGAGAAACAAGGATATATACATTTCGAATAACAGATGCAGACAATGTAACAAATTTGATAATTAATTTGTTATAGTAAGAAATGTTTTTGTTATTATATTGTTATCAAAGATACCAGGATTATAATTTAATACGCCAGACGCGCGTTTCGTCTACATAAGACACATCAGTGACGCTCGGATCAAAATAGTTATAAAGCCAAACAAGTACAAAGTTGAAGAGCATTGAGGACCCAAAATTCCAAAAAGTTGTGCCAATTATGATTAAGGTAATCATTTCCTGGGATAAGAAAATCCTTAGTTTTTCGATAAATCTAAGGTTTTGTCGACAGGAAATTGAATAAAATGACCATATAATTGATATTCATGTCAACATCGAAGTGCTGACTACTGGACCCTCGGGGACGAAATATCCACCATTATTAGTATTAGAGTTACTACTTTTTTACACTTTTCTGATAAAATGTCCGTGATAGACTCTAAGAGTGATCAATGAAAATATGTTTTATGTTTCTGGAATAAGAACAACACATTACGACTTTAGTGAAGCACAGTCATGAAAGAGTTATGTGATACTAAGATATCCCATATGCGATTGAAAATGTATGTATTATCAAGTAAAAACATCACCAGTCCTTTTAAAATGCAGGCAGCAATATTGGATTGAACTGGAGTCAAAGCTTGTCAGTGTGCAGTTGTAGAGGTTGGCTCATCAAAACAGACCATGACAAGTCACCGTATTAAAGGAATTAACCAGAGTGTTTATGATATGAAGCAAAATTTTTAAAATAAAATTATATCTTTTCAAATGACAGATGATTTATGAAATTTCTAAAAACCAGAATTCATGCAACTGTTTAAAAATTATTTTGATGTCTTTTAACTATTGATGAAACAAATTCATTATGGATACAAAACATAATTTGCAGAACAGGATGCAACCCCTGGCGCACTGTGAAAAGCCCTAAGGTTATACGTTATTGGCGTAGATGAAATAAGCTCGTAGACCTGACCTACCGCAAATAAAATATTGCTTATGGAGTATTTCTAGTTATAAAGTATTGCTTATGGAGTATTTTTAGTTAAAAAGTATTGCTTATGGAGTACTTTTAGTTATACAATATTTTTCATATGTTATTTGATAAGGTATATCTTATTTATTCAATTTTATTTTTTTTTTTTTAAAGATTTGCCTTAACCTTTAGTCATTCATGGTTAATTGACATGGTTAAAATTTATATGATTTAGGTGCAAGGGAAACTTATGATGTCAAATCAATGATATTTGGTATAGAGCTGATTTATAGTATCTATTGTATTAAAAGGCCTAACAAATTCAGTAATGGGTCATTGACTTTCAACGTTTTCATAGTTTTAACATCAGCTGCTCCAGAGAGTAAGAATGTTTTGCTTCTTGTCAGACACCCCTGTGTTTCTCACAATGGTCATATTCTAAAATGGGAGAAATGAATACTGTAAATTCAGAAATTATTGCGAGGTTTTTATTATTGCGAATAATGCGACTGGATAAACACCGCAATAATAAGAATTCACATTCTGATATGTGACAGATATAACTATATGCAGCTTTTCCACAAATCGCAATAATTAATCTCGCAATTTTGTTCATTCTGCAAAAATCGCAAAAATTTCTGAATTTACAGTATATATTTGACAAGTGCGCTGTTGTCATTCAGTACATTATGACTACTATATTAGCTGGAAAAATCCTTATATGTCCAATCAGTCATAAGGTTTCCCTGTAATGATTAGATGAAACTTGAGAGATGACTAGAAAAATCATAATGATTTTGAGTTCAACAGTAAAATCACAATGTCTATCAATAGATGTGTCACTGGACAATTGTTTCTTGATGATACTGTAAATGTAGAAATTATTGCATGCAGTTACTATTGCGATTCTAAACCAAAATGCAATTTTGATTTTTGAGATATTGAGAAAAATCCATGTTATTAGGAATACAAAATTTTCAGGAGCCACCAAATTCAGCAGTCCTACATTATAAACGCTGGCCCTCCATCTAAAATTTCTATGCCATACATTATTATTTTCATGAAATCAAGAGATATGAGTTGTAAATATAGAGAAATATAATTGCTGGTTGATTATGGTTGAAAGAAGTACATTTACAGTGATGTAAAACAGATATTATAAGGTAATGGTTTGTATCATATCTGAACTTTTTGGTTTCCATGGTTACCAAAAGCAGAGTGAACAACCTAGCTGTTGAGTATAGACGTCAAACTCTACTTTTTAAAAGTATTCAATACGTTGATTTCCATAGTCGGTTGCTAGGGCTTTTTTCTGTTGGTATGGTCTTTTAGCCATTTTAATTAAAACTAATATAGTTTTGTTCATAATTTTCAAACAAATAATAGGTTTTATAGTATGTTAAGTTGCATTAAAAGGTAAAAAAAGAAACTAAACAAAATGACAATGATACATAATTAGCAAAGGACTACTAGCAGTTACTGACATCCTAGCTCCAGACTTCAATCAAACTAATTGAAATATTATGTCTTCATCTTATGAATTTCAAGTACAATCCCTCCCGTTAGGGGTTAAGTTTCATATCATCATAAAATATTTGAGAATAACATAACCCGTATCATGCCAATAATGAAATGTGTTTTTTTCCAATGCAAAGACCCTATAAGTATATCAATATTAAAGCCCAACTGTGCCATCTTTAATGACATGACAACAGTATCGTAACTATATCCCTTCTTAATAAGTCTGTTTAAAGGTTTTGTTAGCTTTTGAGGTGAATGTCGACATGTTGTGCTTTGTAAATGATATTACCATGAATTATTCAGGGTCAATTTAGGCCGTAGCACATATTTACATTTAAAAATGCATATTGAAGCTATAGGAAATAAATAATAATGTGTCTATTTTTTAACATTTCTATACTAAGGTGACATGATACAATATATCTAAGAACAAATGACTCTTGCATTCAACTTTTTTGGCAGACAGTATGGTCTGATAGAAAGATTTTTCACTTTTTAGTAAAAAACTTGCATGCAATTTTAGTCTCAACAGGCTTATATTTGAACGACTTGCTATCCTACAGAAGAAAAGAAAAATATTATGTGAAATGAAACAGGTATAAAAAAAAACATTGTAAAAGTGCTTTTTATACAAATTTATTGAGGTTTTTATTATAGACCTCAACTTTTATGTACAAAGCATTTAACTTGATCCAAACAGGACGTTAGACGAGTGTCATTTATACAGCATATTTTGCACATATTGTCTGAGATAATCTTACTTTCTGTAGATTCAGAGTTCACAAATGGGTAATATAACTGAATTAATATATAGAAACATAAATATTGACACATGAAAACCTGTCAGGTAGAAAGTCAGAATGCCTCTAATGCATCACAATGGAAAAAGCTAACAAATGCTTATTTTGACCATATAATGCCAAAATTGGTCATTTTTGTAGATATTCTATCAAATGAAAGTTTAAATCCGTTAGTGTCATGCTATTTGACAAATTGACACCTTTAAATCATTCAGGGCATTTGCCAATGTACAGATTCTCTATTTACTGATTTCACCTCTTAGGTTCGAGACCACAGTTATTTCGTAGTGCATTTTTTAAGACAATAAATGAAAATTAAAAAAATCCCACCTGCGCTTTCACAATAATATTTTTACAGTGTTTTGTAAAACTTTTGGGACAAATTATATCAAAATTACAGAAAGCTTCATTGGCTCTATCTCAAAATATGGACACTAAAGGGGGTCTTGAAATCTTTTGACAGCTTCCAAAGTGCTAATTTTAACCTATTTCAGCTGGAACAAATCACTACGTTACTTTCAAATTCATGACCTAAATTTTGTTACAGTGTAATTTCACCCCCACTTGCTTTTTTGAGGCATAACACATGAAGAAATAAATTAAAGGACGAAAACTGTGTATTCGAACCTGTTGTCCTCATTCTGTGTAATCTTTAAAACATGTAATTTTAGCACATGCAAAACAAGAGATGCATGTTGCAAAGTAATTAAAATGTTGTTTCTAAGACTAAAATGTTTATCAGACATGTCGGATTCCAGTTTAACTTTTTGTTATTCTTTTTGAAATATATGATAAAAAAATAAGATCCGGTTTGAGGACAATGTTATACATATACATTTACATAATTAGTTTTGATTTTACGACATAACATTTACAAATGTTTATGGTGCTATTCTAATCACGTAATTTGCTACACATATTATTGATACACAACATGTTTTTTTTATGCATTTGTGATATATAATACATTGTTCATTGTTATGTTTGTACTGAATGACTTGTTTTTTCTGGTATGTCATTTAAAACATTGATATTGTTTAATTTCTCTTCTTAGTATGTGGTCGAACTAAAGATTATTATATAAACTTTTAATTTGCGGATTTGGTTTTGTTTTTTTTATATCTAGGTATGACGTTTATGAACCATATGGAAGTTTGACTGCAATTTTTTGTATGCAAAGCTGCAGAAGCAGAACGGATTTCCCAATAATTACACTATATAACAAGATAGATTCGAATTAAATTATAAGTTCAACATTCTAGCGAAACTACACAGTAAAATGGTAGGTTTTTTGTTCATATATATTGAAGTTTATACATTTTTATACACATTGGCTTACCATGGGATTTCAGTTTATTTTAGATTAATTTTGACTGACGAGTCTGAATTTTTTTCGGTATCTTACGTTTTTTTTTACACACTGTCGATGGTTTTTGGTTATTCTATGTAAATATAAAAAAGAAGATATGGTATGATTGCCAATGAAATAACTGTCCCCAACAGACCACAGTTTACGATCATTTAATTCATAACTTAATAAATAAACCTAAGACCTAACTTACAAATGTATTGATTTTTTCCAACTCCTTAAAAATCTGTTGTTAAAATATCTTTTTGGTGTTAACGTAGCAATTTTTAAATTATCCGATAACTGTTTGTTCATTTGTCCAACTGATTATGAGTTAAAATAGTTCTAAAACATGAAAAAGGTATCATTAGTTACATAGTGTGCTAGTGACCTAATACGATATATATGGGTTCAATAATTTCCATATGGGTAGTGACGATAATGACTTGATGAACTCAACACCAAAAAAAGTCGTAGAAATGAAACAGCATATCAACACTGGTCACTAAGTTGATGCTTATTTTTGTATTCAGTTTGAATTTGTATGTTGTACTGTTTTGAGACGTTTTTCTATTGGTTGTGATATTGTTTGTTTTCTAGTTAAGAAAAGAAAATTAATTTTCTTATAGTGGGTGTGTATTCGGCTTGTAAATAGTAAACTGTCTGAAGCAGTATGCTCTTTGTGAAGGTACTGAAGCAGTTAGATGAATTTTTATTAAAAATTATAACTTTTGAACGGTAATATATTATGCAATATTTAATATAAAGTTTCTTGCGCAAACACATGATATCCTAATATGAAATATCTAGAAATAATTCCAAGGAAAGGGAAAAGTTTTTACAATACAATTTGGAATGGAAATACATATTTTCGATGTATATCCGTTTATTGGGTTTCACTATGTGTAAGCTTTTGGCGTGATTTTTAAAATCAGCAACTGAGATATTTCACAAACAAATTTAAAGTTATACAGTTTTCGGTTCTTGTTTATTATATTACACCTATGTCATGTGGATCACCAAAAAAAAAAGATGCTTAAAGGAAACATCACTGTGTTTATCACATTCCACTTTATAACGCCACTATAGTAGATTTAACGTCATCACTGGGAAAATGATTAGAAAAAATGAAGAAAAACACAACTTATCTTATCTTATTGTCAAACAATGATTATGGATGTTTCTTTTCTTTTTAGGACTTAAAACTGAGTTGCTTCCTTGTAGTATTAGCGTTTTGTGCAAGTCTAACAATCGCTCAAAAAAAAAGACCACAATTACTGGAGATTTAATCAAGAACAAAGATATTGGAACAAGTGTAGATCTTGGAATTTCCCATCAACGGGGAAAATGGGGTTTCGACGGATCAGGCTTCGGTACCTCAAGAGGACACAGAGGAGGGAGTTTAGGAATATCACACATTCGTAAAAACTTTGAATTCGGAGGATCTGTTTTCGGGGACAATCGGGGAAATCGAGGTGCAAAAGTAGGCTTCAAATGGAAGTTTGGAAAAAGATCTACAGCATGGGTATATATATTTTCTTTGTACCTATATTTTTTTATTATCATCCTAATTGGACTTTAAATACAGATGGTTTGCTTAACTAGCATTGCTTTCAAACCGCCCAAAATACAACACACAAAAACATCAAAGGAGTAGGTCCGGTAAGGGCCGATTTCGGCCTCAAATTTCAGGTTCATCTGACGAAAGATTTTGGACACTTTTTAAACACTTACGTGTCTATTTCAGTTGATTCAATTAGTTTATGTGAAAGATTTTAACTGATTTCGTCATTAAAAATGCTCCGATTTAAGCTTAAATATGAAAAATCTATCAAATATGACAAAAAATGTCACTTTTCAGATGGTTTTTGTCAAAAATGAAAGTGGCCGCATCCGTGTTCATCCTCAACCTTTATATATGTTTTGTATTATCATCAAGTACAACTTACATTTCAATATTAAGAATGAACACAAATGCGGCCACTTTCATTTAAGACGAAAACCGTCTAAAACTTAACTAAAATGCTAAAATTGTGAAGAATTCAGTAATTTAGCATGACTTAATGATGCTAGTACCAGATATCTGTGCATTGTATTGTCAAAAACAGCCCATATTTATGTAGCAAAAGCATTCTACTTTCCAATAAATAACTAAAAGTTTACAATTTAACAATTTTGTAAAACTGCTATATTTTGGGGCCAAACTGGGGTCTTACTGGACCTACTCCTTTCAAAATCGAATTGCGTCCATGCGTCAAAAGAATCAATCAAAGTAATAAAAAGTACTTTGCCATTTTCCAAAACTTTTACTGTTTATAACCTTTTATTCTACAGTATTTATGTAAATCTTGCCGTTGTAACATTTTCGTGAAAATAGATACGCTATGGTATAAATGCAAGTCATAGGTAAACACTTTAAATTCACATATATCATGTTAATGAATGATTTACCTACATGTATGATTACCTCAGATATGTTCAAATAAACCTGTAAGACACCATACTTGTATTGTGTCATGTCATACCAATTGAAGTAAACCTACCAGTAACTTCCTTTATAATTAATAAACATTATAATTTATTATTACATTCAATGTAACATGTGTAATGTAGATGTTAAACCCAAACATCAGATTGCAATTTAAACAGATTTTTATCTTAGTCTTATATCGCTATACTTATAAGAATACTTGTCTAGCTAATTTTTAAAAATTTTTAGAACGTTGAACATTTTGAAGTTCGAGTTATCGTAAACCATTGTGACTTCAATGTTTATGATATAAATGAAGACAGTGTTATCACAGTTGAAGAGATTAATTATTTCCCCAAATAACTGATGCACAAAGGTTGTTCAAGGCGCTTGATGCTACATCAGGTTAGTACAGCTTTTTTTATGATTTTGCAGGGGAGGGTAAATTACTATTTGTTTATGTCAACATCTTTATCAAATTATGTATATTTTATACCATTCCATCTATAGTTTTGAAACCATGCAATTCCCCTTATCATAAAAGTAAATTATATTCAACAACATCTTGTTTATTCAAGGAAAGAGAGTATATGTGTATCATAATGATATTGTTTTCGCTAGTCTAATATATTTTTGTTGTGTCTATTTCATGTGCTGGCTCATAAGATATTGGTCTTCCGCTAAACAACTTAAATATTTTCAAAACAAATAAGGACATTCCGAGGACAATTTTTATTATCTTTAACATTAGAAAGCCATATGTGTACCTAGGTTAATGAACACTAACGACATTTCAAGATTACTACGAGTTTAGACATATTGTCTGTTTTTAACATGACTATTATGACAAGGTTTGTTATCTATGCTTTTCTTTTAATTGTCTCATAATAATATATGTAATGCTACGTGTAATGAAATCCTGTTTACGTTAAAATGGTATGAATGTATTTTATAATTATAAATATTATGATTGCCAATGATACAAATATCCAGTGAAAAATGACACGAATGAGATTAACCCATACATTACAGTAGCCCGTAAAAGATCCCGATATGTCAATATGAAATAATTGAGATAACTAACAGCCTTAATTATAAAACAAATTACAAAAAAAAAAAAACATTTATTTTGATTTTAACATTATTTCTATATTTTCAGTTGATGGTAAAGTGACCATTGACGAATTCAAGAAAATGGCTCCACAAGTTAAAAAGAAATGTGGATATAACAAGTATACGTAATTATGATGGTTTTTGTTAAATAGATATCAATGAAGCGATAGTGATAGTCATACATGTAAATAAAAAATCATTTTTAATATTTTATTATAAAACCAATGACATATGTCGGACAGGCATTGTATTCTTGTATACATGTATAAAGAAAATTTAAGTATAAGATTTATTTGTTTATTTGTGTACACGTGTATTGGAATGGATCATTTTTAATAAAGTTTTATTACATGTGAATACCAGTTATTTATTATGAGCGGTATGTATATTACTCGTTCTTAATTTTTTACAGTATGTCATATACAAATAGGGAGATGTGGTATTATTGCCAATGATACAAATATCCAGTGAATAACGACACGAATGAGACAAACCAATACATTATAGAGTGCTGTAAAAGGTCTCGACATGAAACAATATAAAACAACTGAGATAACTAACGGCCTAAATAATAACAAAACAATTTACGAAAAACAAATATGACAGACATAAACCGAATGCAACGACTGTACTGCAGGCTTCTTACTTGGTAAAGGCACATAAGGAGTATTGCCTCGAAACTGCTCTAACTTTGAACTGTGGTAATACAGCACAACATAAGACAGAACCTTTGAAAATCAGTTCAAAAGTGCTTAAGACAACAGATCGATACAAATCACCTGCAATATTTTAATGCGACAATTTGGAAAATTTTACAGCTGAATATTTTTTGTACCACATGTCTTTACATTACTGAGCTAAGTATCACGTGGTCATCACAGGAAATGAAATTTACACGTTATAACCCTTTCTGATTTCGAAGGGATTTTCTTAAATAACCTTCATCTGGAAAACCATACATCAACAATTGTACAAGTCTAAGATCTGAATTTTATTTTCTCATTACAAATTCTGCTGACAGTGTTACATTACTTTTGATGGGTAAAAGTGTTGCTGTTAGGACCTGAACAATGCTGAATTGCAATATCTGCGATTTATTTTTTTATATTTAAACATTCAAGTGAAGATACGATCAAATGTGGAAATAGTCTATGAAAATTCATTGATACAAATCACACGTACAGTTATAATTTTATAAAATGTAAATACCTGACATCGGAATATAGACATTAAGTAGATTCACAGTAAATATATTAACATCACCGTAAAATTTACAAAAATGGTTATATAGATGCACAATTGCTGTCACCTCCTTTTAAGCGAAGCGTGGGGACATGATATGCATTCTTATCAGATTATTTATCTTATCCGAGAACGTTTACACCTATAGTAGTTTACAATATTTAAAAATGTACATTATTGTTTAGGGGCAAGCTGAAGCCCACCTCCGGAATATTCTCTCTTTGTTGTAGACCAACTGGTGGCCTGCGGCTGTTAATATCTGCTCTATGGTCTGATTGTTGTCTCTTTGACACATTCCCAATTTGTATTCCCAATTCTATGTTTATGTATATGTGTACAAGAAGAAAAGCAGTACGGTTGTGTCTGAGTTACAGCAAACATGTGTGGTTTAAAACATAAAATCCAAGGAGTTTTTCTAATCATTAAGTAAAAGATTTATTATAACATTTAATGCTTGGATTATATGTGGTCATCCACGATTAACATCATGCATACATATACCGACAAAACTTGTAGCAAAGGGTTGAAAAGGGTTCAACATCCTATTGGTAGTTCAAATAAATGTATACCATTTTGAACCTAAATCTTAGCGTCTTTTTATGAATGTCGTGAGGAGTTTGACACATAAAAGAGTTCAACGTGGCAGAAAACGTTTAAATGTCATTTTTATAGGGATTTCGATGACAGAGCTGCATTTATAGAGTACATTTCGGACCCTTTTCCTTAAAAGTTAATTTCGAAAGAGAGGTGAAGAAACCAAAGATACATTTAAATATTTTGGTTCAAGGAAAAGAGTCGATCTATTTAAAATTTGACAAATTATAAAATGAAATAAATACTTTGGTTATTATAATATACTACTTACAACCGAATGAAATATTTCACGCACGTAAATGACATTATACATGTACATTTCCTATAATCAACATGTTTTTATGCATTTGTTGTATGAAATTCCATGAAATGGTGTACTGAATAAAACAATTATAATTTTTATTATTAGGTTATATTACACATTGACATCATTACCAATCCTTATGCGGGAAACCGTATTAATGAAGTACCACAATTTCAAATTAAATTATACTTTTTATTGTTTACACTAAATCATTTGTATAAATGATTATTTTGACCGCAGGTGTTTAATATTAAGACACACAAGGAAGATTTTTTTCAACATTATATAAATAGACCTTTTTGAGGAAAAATATTAACCATATGCGAATCTTCTGTTGAAAAGGCACGCGAACATGGTAGGTATTTCCTTCATGACTTTATACTTTTTACCGGAAGACGATTCAACAAAATCATATCAAATGTCTAAAATATTTCATTAATACATTTTTTTTTATTTGTGTCGTTTGGTTGATGTCGCATTGACGGATACCTTTTATCACCTTTAATTGATAACGAACATTTTTATAGAACTGTTTGTTGCCACCATCATATCGTCCATTTTGTTGTTGATGACATGACTAAAAGTTTATTTGACGTTTGAATTATAGATCCGTTCTTTTATTTGATTCACTTATGACGGACAAACATTGCAATGACAATTTAGAGCTCGTGACAATCCCAAATTTATCTGTGCATATAACATGTGTAATATTTCAATTTTTAAAATCTGTTATATCCATCTAAACCACTTAAAATTGTAAGCTATATTTTTTTTTATACATGTATCAAAGTTATATTTCATTATAAATGTGTAAAAACGACTACTGTAAAACAACTTATTTTCTCGAGCGATTTATTTTTGCGAGTAGAAAAATAACGCGAATATAAATCGTCGCGAAAATGTAAAACTTGGATCTTTCCTTCTTAAACTACATCATATAAACTTGAAAATCGCGAAACTAAATAGCCGTGAAGTGGACTAGAAAGGGTAAAACGCGACATAAAGTATCCGCGAAAATAAGTTGGTTTACAGCAGGGTTTCCCCTGGGTCAATTATTATTTTCGCCAACTCTTTCGCCAAAAAAAATATATTTTTCGCCACTTTATTATTTTATTCGCCAAGAAACATAAATATATTGTTTGTTTGAAATTTTCCTTCTTTCAAACCCCCTCCCCAAAAAAAAGATGAGTTTGCCACATTGTTGTCTATGATTTTTTGTCTTAAATTTATCTTTTAGTCTACATTGTAATGAATAAACACTAAACTATTTACTTTTAAAATAAAACTTTGCTTTTTTTAACTTAAAGGGGGAAAAATGCATTATATTTGGAATAACTTTCCTAAAAAAGGGGTCGACTTTCTTTTAACTAAATAAAACATGTTTTTACCATATAATACCAGAAAGACGTATAGTTCTTTGAGAAAAGTTTCTTCAAATAATATATATCTTTAAATTGATTCCTCATTAAAGGGTTAGTCATTTACTCTCATTTGAGAGGTTGTTCCTTCAAACGGACAGTTTTCTTTTTTGAACAATCGTAAATGAACAAGTTGAGACGTAAGACTATGATTGAAACACGTGTGTCGCCAAAACGACTTTAACAGAACGACTCTCTCATATCAATTATCTATAACAAAGTCAAAGGATAAAGTTTTAAGTCAGAGAATTTCTTGATTTGAACATTTTTCATCTTAACAACAAGCTTCCTTTCCGGGCCATCGTTATTATGAGAAGTAGAGGAGACGTCAAAAGTTTGATTCAAACAGTTTAACACGTGCGTCGCAAAGTGGTTAATAAATCCGTTATGTGACATGTGACGGACGCCATTTAACCCTATCATTTTGTCTGTTGTTGCCTACAGCTATAACATGCAATGAGCTGACTATTGATTTTCTGTCAAAATCTTAACGAGCTCAAGGTCAATTCCTAGTATTGTCTGATCAGGTTAAGTCCGAGAAACCCGAAACAAAGTAAATAAACAAGATGGATGAAATTAAATCATTATACATATCTTTCGCTATATTCTTTCGCAAGTGATGAATTTTAATCGCCACAATCATTATTTTTTCGCAAAATGAGAAAATGGCGACCGGCAGCGGAAACCCTGGTTTACAGTATATATCGCTTTGAGATTATCATACTGTGCATAGACAGTAGCCAATTTCATCTGTACATTCGTCGGTATAGACTAATCAAAGATACCAGGATTGAAATGTTATATATGCGCCAGAACCAATATTCTTTTACTTGTTTTTAGCTTGAATAACAGGATTAAATAATATGGAGGAGGTTTTTACTTAAATGATTGTAGTTGGAATTTTATTAGTTGTTCATGTGTGTATTGTTAAACATCTACTGTAGATGGTGTTGCCTTTTGTTATTCGTCATTTGGTTTTGTTAGACTTTCTTACTTTGGTATCATTTTTTTTTAACTGAGAAAACATGTAGATGTTACTGTAACCCTTTTTAAACGGATATAACCTCAAATTGAATCTCTGTTCTCGGTACAATATTTCTAGTTTAAGAATTATTTTTTTTCAGGATATCAGATCATTTTATTTGCTTGTGGTTATAGATTTCTGCACACATTATCTTGTTGCTCAAAAACAAAAACCAATGAAATGAGAGTTAAATGCAGTGCAGGAGTCTCCGGTACATCAAAAGGACATCACAGGGGAAGTCTTGTTGCTCAAACACACAAGCCAATCTTTAAAGGAGAGTTGACTCGGGCTGAAGATAGTGGAACACGAGCAGATGTCGGGCTTTCTCATCGCATTTATAACTGGGAGTTCAACACAGCAGGCTTTAGTACATCAAAAGGACATCGAGGTGGAAATCTTGGTGTATCACACAAACGAAAAAACCTGAAATTATGTTTATCAGTTTTTGGAGACAACCAGGGAGAAAGAGGTGTGCTAGCGGGTTTTAAGTTGAACTTTGGAAGAAAGAAAAAACCCACTGCTCCACTATTTTAAGTTTATATTTCTAGTAATGTACTAGTTATTGACTTTAAAAAGACACATAGCAAAGATTATTTGACTGTCACAATATATGATTTATTCTCAGATGTGTGTGTATAGGTCAATCAATTTTTAAATATGTACAGTTTACTTTTCAATGTTACAAAATTGTTTATATGCGACTTCAGAGATATGTTATGAAAAAAGAACTGACAAAAATACGGTAAATCCAAAATCCATTAAAGACAAAACATCAGTCAACAAAACACATTTGCATCATGCAAACACGCAGGGTCGTTACCGGAGCGCGTACGACGTACACAGTTTTAAGCCTAGCACGAGTTCCTTAATATACATTATTGTTGATGCTACTCTGGTGTTGGTTTCCTTCCCGAGGGTACAGCAGCCCGTAGTCAGCATTTATGTGATAACATGATATCATTGATATGGTTATTGTAATAAATAAACTGTTTACAAGACGTTGAAAACTTAAAAACGCCCTAACAATGAGTAGAATACCAGAGCCGTGTTTGTCAAAATCTTAAGGAATTTCGTTCCTCGATGCATTTAACTTCTTATTCTTTTGTGCCTTTTCAACTTTTTTTCTATTTAAGCGTCATTTATTTTGTTTTTGTTTTTATATTGATAAATGTGACCGTTGAATTTCTCGTTTGAATTGTTTCATATTTAATAACATTGAACCCTTAATGGATAACTATACAGAACGCGCTTCCTTATTGTTAAAAACTGTACAATGGTCACAATATGCACACTTCCTTGACAGGGATGTCCTCCAAAAAAAGTTCTCAAAAAGAACGAATATAATCGAAACTATATACGTCTTACGAGCACCCTTACGATTTATGATTTTTGTTGGTTCTGTAACCTCGAAAGGTAAATTATTCAGGATGAGATCAAATAATCAATGCATATGTGATAAAGGATTTGTAATAGAGGACGTCCGAGTGGTTAGTCAGGAACATTTAGACTGACACTAGAAATTGAAGGTATATTAGAAACGGAACCTAAACGAGTTGTTTCAAGGCTTTAATGCGTGACATTCTCTCACAAAAGGCATCGGATTCAAAATCACCATTCTGATCGTTAGTGGCTGCGTACTTGTATATCTTGAAAAGCCAAACGTATGTCTTACATAAGCAACAATGTTACAGCCAATTCGAGGAAAACAAACAATGACCCTGTTTAGTTTCCCAGTCACCTATTACGAAATGGTTGAACACTATCACGTGATATTTTTAAGGCTTGTTGCACCATTTCGTTTTTCAGCCAACTGTATGAATGTAACCGTATGATAACATATGGTTGTCATAATAGCTTGTTCCCGTGACTGAATAAGCCTGAATATCATAAACCTTATTTTTTTTCAAATAAAAAAATATAGGCAGATGCATTGATTGTATCAAGTTACATTAAATATTCTATATTCCTGCCATTCAGAATGGTAAAACTGTATAGCTTAGGACCACTTATTATTTCGTATACATACATGTTTTTGCTGCCATGTAGTATATTTGTTTTTCGTTCATTGTTTAGATATATGACAAGTCTTAAGGTTTCTTGTTTGAATTGAGTCATTTATTTTTAATTTCGGGTCCAAGTATAACTAGTTTAGTTGTACGAGTTTTTCTAAATCGTTGAAAGCTGTATGATGACCCATACTGTTAAATTCAATGTCATTTTGGTGTCTGATGAAGATTTGTTCTATTTACCTTCTTATGTTTAAAAGCATATTAAAAGATAATTGTGTTATTGGCAACATTGTTTACAGTCGCTATTTCAATCAACTTCATGTTATACTGATTATTCGATTTTAGTCATTTTAGCACTTAGGTACTTCATTAAAAATAAAGTGTTCACGGATAAATATTGCGTACGCGTCTGGTGTATCTAGTTAACGACTTGTAGCCTTGTTCACTAGTTTGATAAGGTTTCCATTAAGTAAGATTAATTTTGGAAATATTCATCCGGTAATACTAATGATAATATCAAATTTCAAAGTCGACAAGTTGCACAGGAATATTATATGATATTTATATTACTTTACAAACATCTCTGAATAGCTATCAAAGGTACCAGACTTATAATTTAGTACGCCAGACGCGCGTTTTGTCTACATAATACTCATCAGTGACGCTCATATCAAAATAGTTATAAAGCCAAACAAGTACAAAATTGAATATTAGGCTAATGAATAAGATTTACTTTAATTTACAATTTTTAGATTTGTGTTCTTTTCAAGCACAAAGCACAAACATCGTGAACGTGAGTGCATTTTTGCCTTTTTGTTTTTACGAAGTACTTTGTGATACAACTGTGGTTTGTGTGTTCTGAGTACAGAACGACATGTAACACGAAATTATGTTATGTACAGATTTATTGCCATCATAATGTTTCCAATGTAATGCTCTGTCGTGGCTGATAAATTATAACGTGTCAGTGACAAAAATATTTATTTTGGTCATATTTCTAAATTTAAAGGTCTGAATGTCAAGGTTTGTACTATATCTGTTTCCAGACGATTAGTGTATAGGTACTACAATATGTTGATAAGCCAAGGCTCCGGGTTGAACCTACAATGGTTTAGTTTGAACAAATTGTGACTTGGATGGAGAATTGTCTCATTGTTACTAATACCACACCGTTTTTAACATATTAACTACGTCGCGTATTATTCTTTAGTACACAATCTCCAATAGTAGGAAAGGAGAAACAGTTCAATTCTGTAAAAATCACCTACGCACCAAAATAATTCCGAACTTGTTAATATAAAACTTGAATATACAAAACCTTTGAAAATTGAGTAATGCTTTTATCATGTTGATATGCAATATGTTTGACAAAATGTTTTGATGAAATAATACTTGCAGTATGCCCATGACGAGTAGACGTAAATGATAAATCAAATCTGTAAGTATACCTTTAATCATTCATAAGTAAAGGTATAACATGGACAAAACATTAAGTATTACATATTTATAAATACATCCTTGGTGGCACAATTTCCAACACATCTCAATTACACAAAGTACATAACACTCTTGTGTCATTGTGTACAACGCAAGCGTAATTATCTTCCAATAAAGCTTATCAACAAAAAAATATAACAGAAAATGACAAAATGCAAGATTGTGTATACAAGGGCTTTCACTTAAATATTCTTTATATCTTTGTCCTTCAAACAGGTTGTAAAGATTTATTTTGCACATAATCGAAACATTTCCGCTTGTTTAAAATGTGTGTCAACTCTCTTTGATATTATGTAGTGTTGCTTTCTGCTGTTATATTTATTTCGTAACTAGCTGTTTTATAATAATTATGTTTTAATATTTATTTAGCCATTTTATTCTACTATACTTGGCGATGTCAAAACAAATCTACACAATTCCACTACTCAATGTACAAACATATGGTAATGTCCATGAACTTTCAATGACACAAACGTCCCTTTGACTATAAGTTCATGTATTAAGACCAGTTACATAAGTAGTGTTTATCCATAAACGTGACAAATTGAAGGTCAGATGGTTTCACCTATAAACAGAATAGCTGATAGTTTTAGGACTTGAAAGTTCAACTACAGGTATCTATAGTATACATTCAGTCGACGGAAAGACTGAGCAATGGTGTATTCTAATACATATTCGTTATTGTGTGTTTTATCTTTAATTGGAAGTTCATATTCACAAGTTATTTCAAAAGGAAAATGTCCAGACGTGAAAGTTGTATCCGACTTTAAGCTGCCATCGGTAAGTTGTATTGGTCATTGTGTATCATTTATAAGTATTTTTTAAATGCCCATTGTTATCTTTTACATCTTTGTTTTATGTGAAAACGTTTGTTTATACTGATTAAACAAGGTGTTTTGTATGGTTTTTTTCTCTTTATCGTTTATTAGCGCACTGGTCAAGGTGCGAAAAGTAAAAAAGTAAATTATTTGGATCTGACATAAATGTTTAACTCTGGCACATTGAATGTTATGAGGCTCCTCTGTATATTCCTATTTTTCTATTTAAATATTACTGGTAATTTCAAGAGAATACGATATTTGATTTGTATTAAAAAAAGACGCACACTTTGTTGTATGTCATGAGGCTCCTCTGTATATTCGCTGTTTTCCTCTTATAGTTGACGTGTTTCCCACGGTTTTAGTTCGTACCCCGTATTTTTTTCCCTTTATCGATTGATGACTTTCGAACAGCGGTATACTACTGTTGCCTTTTTTATTAGAAAAACATCATGTTATTATGTTTTTTTTTTCTTATAATGTTTTATCGATTATAATATCTGTCTGTGTTTTATAGTATCTTGGAGACTGGTACGAGATATACAAATTTAAAGCTGATTTTGAAAATGGTCAGAGTTGTATTCATGCCAATTACCAAAAGAAGGCAAATGGTCATATACAAGTTTATAATAGAGGACAAACAGCGTAAGTCCATCCTTATATTATAACAAATGCCATAATAAAAATACCGAACTATTTTTGACATTTTTGCTTATTATTATCTCAGTATCTTTGTGTTACAACGAATAGTCATTTTCCACAGACATTTGTGCTTTGAACCTTGTTTGTATACCTAGCTTAAAAAAAACACAGTGTATGGCAATAATTTGAAACAAGCACCTAAAATTTGTAAACATGCATGACAGACATGATAGATACACAAAACAACTAAACAAAGTCGTAAAATATAACAAACAATTAAATCTAGTATTGCATAGTAAAACATACTTGCATACACAAACTTTCCTTGTCATGTTCAAAGTATGTGAAATATAAATACGAGTATGCGCAATGACGCAATAAAAAAGATGAACACATCCTCTCCGAACCAACCAACGTCCGAATTGACTTAATTTCAAATTTTAAAAAGGAGGATGAACAAATACAAAGTTACCAAAACGTGTTACACGAACAAAACGGACATTATAAAAGACTAAATAAGGAAAACTGCAAAATTAAATAAAAAACGTTATTGATTGTTTACAGCAATCTTTCAACACGTTTTGTTTAGTCGTAACTATCAGCTTTTAGTGGCACATGAAGACAATGTGACCAAAAAAGAATCTATTAATTTTGTGCAGAAACACTAACAATCCTGTGCAATTCAGATTGGAATTTGGCACAACTGATTCTTTCACAAATCATAATGGATTGCATTATTTCATTATACTTGTTTGCAATAAACATTATGGTAATTTTTTTATAATTAATCAGCAATATACAGATGAAAATGTAATTGATATAGATCTTTGAAGTATCCTGTTTCAAACAAAAAACAAAAATTCGATATTGTTTCAATAAATCTGTTTATATATTTTTTTTAATTTATTAACAGAACAAAACAAAACGTCGCTTTACAATGAAGTATTGCATAACAAAATTTCATGAATGCGTGGTTTTTTTTCCAGTTAATACACCAATATTTTTTATAAATTAAATCACACAGATTATTTGAATATGAATAAAACATTTTGACAGAAATATTTTATTTACAATAGAAAAACATTGCACATAGATCCACTGTATCATTATCAACAGCGATCATTTGCATTTTCTAATCTTTTTAGACATGGAAAAATAACATCTGCGATTGGTGATGGATACAACCCAGACCCCAACGAACCAGCAAAGCTTGCCATTAAGTTTTCTCCAAGTAAATATTCAGCTGTTTCTTGGTTTTTTTTTATAAGAAAGATATATAAGAAAGAAGTAAATAAAGTAACAGTGTGTATTGTGCAAACATGCATTGCAGTTGGTTGCATACACTGCATTACATGTAGACGAGCGGAAAATGTTAAAGCGGCAATAACTTGCTTGCACTTCAAGTAAACGCCATGTTCACTCTGCATTTACTGCAATATATCAGTATACATAAAAAGTAAACAGGCGTGTGATTTAGCGTTTACCTATTCATTAACGTATAAAAAAGGCATGTCTCCTATTTTTTTGTAAATCGAAAAGCACGTTTATTGTTTGAAGTAAAAACTCATTAAAGCAGATAATATCCTGGATACACTGACTTCACTGATTTTTAGCATTTAATAACAGTCAATGCGTCGAATTTTAAGTGTGTTTGAATTGTTAAGGGTTTAAGCACATATACGTAAAATTTTAGGATAAGAGACATTTTAACAATATCAATAAAATGTACAAATGTACACGAAGTGTATTTTATTAATAAAACAATAAGTTAACGCCAAAAGTAAATACTCGTTAATTGAAATTTCCAAGTCGGTATAATTATGTTTCTCTTTATTTTCTATTTAAATTTGTATTTTACGTTTATCAAGTGTTTTTCCACATTCCTTTCAGCCCTAGGATAAAGTACTCAGTGGTTTGGTTTGACTTCCTTTGAGAAAGAAAAAACAATATTAAAATTAGAGTGCGCCCTCGATTCTTGTCCTCTGATCCTTGTCTAATATTGCTGTTTTCTATGATTACAGTTGCTCCATATGGTAAATATTGGGTACTGGATACTGACTACACATCATACTCCTTGGTTTACTCCTGCACAGATTTATTTTCTGTTACGCATGTTGAGTTCGCCTGGATACTGTCTAGACAAAGAACACTGGATGCAGCCATATCATCGCGACTTTTTAATATTATGAAATCTTATAATATTGATACTAGTAACTTTTCGTCTGAAAACCAAACAGATTGCAAAAACTTATTTTAACAATAATCCATCATTTGTTTGAAAAAATGTCAATTTATAGTACAGATAATCATGTTTTTCTATGGTAGATTGTCATTATAAAGGTCTATCTAACACAAATATATTTTGTTAATAATATTTCACACGTCTAAATTATCATGAAATATGTTATGTATTATATAAAAAAAAAATCGTGATGATCAAATAAAAATAAATGTAAACAAAATTATAAGAACTGGTATTTTGTCTTTATTTTCTTTTTATTTAAGGAATGGCTGCACTATGTTTTTCAATCTATGACGATATTATATTAAAAATGTGGTGCACACTTAAAAACACCCGTAGCGGGTCATTTTAAAGTGTGCATCACATTTTTGATTTTATTCCAAAAATATAGTAAACATATTACAGCATTCCTTATAAATTTATTCTAATTTCCTTTTTAAGCCGGAGTAAATCATGAAAAAACGTTGATGACGTCTCGTTGACTTGACAATGTCTATGATCGGATAGATAAAACACTGGCAGCTAATCAGGAGACGCGTTACATCGAAATTTAAATTATTCTCTAATATTATAAAGAACGAGTGTACTTATGCTTGATAGAGCGGCTGTAAAACGGGGCTGCCATGAAAAAAATGGCTCTTTCTTACAAAACATGCTTTGAAGTTTGTGTGACTCCAATTGTTCCTAATCTAGAATACATTATTGTTTAGGGGCCTGATTGATCCCGCCTCCGAGTATGGGATACTCCCGCACTGTGGAAGACCACTTGGTGATTTGTGCTGCTTTATTGTCTTTGGTCGGTATGTTATTTCTTTGACATTGCTGAATTTCTAAAAAAAAACTGGACTATTTTGTTGTTTATGCGATTTCCACTTATTAAGTTTGGTAGCTTGGTGAATATCTTCGTAATCGATTTATGACATCTTTCCATGAATTTAACGAAAAACGACGACCAGCATTGAAAGTCCACAAAACATTTCATAGAAATCTGAAGACAATTACTTTTTTTTAAAGCTTTAGAAAGGATACTATTACAAGAAGTGGTACAATCTGGACAGCACGGTCTGCAATTGTGATTGTACTAAAACTAGCTGATTTAATTATTGTGAAAACAGAGATTTAAATAAATTAAGTTTGCTCCTTCTTGTCATCTGTTGAAACAAACAAAAGACTATAAGTAACAGTATAATATATAAAACTTTCAAATGTTGATAAATTTACGCGGGGTAAAATTTTCGCGCTTCTTTAGCTACCGCGAACAAAGAGAAAATTAAACGATATACTGTAGTATTTAATGCAAGCGAGATTTAAGATGAACCATGCAGTGGATTAAACACGAAAAAGATCCCCTCCCCCCTTTTAAGGTGTAACACCACTAATTCGGGCCAGGCCAGAAAGCACATACCAGAAAGTAGTACATATTTAACACAAAATAGTTCCAACGCATGGGTGTAACTTTCAAAATACGTAGAATATTTAGATATTTTTTTATATCAAATGAAAGCTGTAGGACTGGTGATCATTGTAGAACACTTTTGGACTTATAATTTTGAATATTAAAAAACTGCACCAAATTTTAAAAAGAGGGTACATTTTGTCTGTTTGTCAGATCTGAAGTACCTGTTTTGGTACATCCGAAGTTCCGGGAACCAGTTCTTTCTTATATGCCATTAAAGGTATATTGATTTTTTCAGTACAAGACACCATAAAGTGTTGCTTTGACATGCAATTATTGCCACTTTATTTGAACTTAAAACAAAAGAGGTGTGCCTGCTTGAAATGGAGGAATTTAACATAGAAAGCAATGGGACCATGAATTAGTGGTGTACTTCCTATTACAAGGAATCATCAGAAATCCAATTTTTAGAAGTTGTACCCATTCCAATGAAAACAATTCGAATTTGATGTTAGTTATCATGTTCAATCATCTTTTTTTGGTAAACAATTCTGTTTATGGGAAATTTCAGCTCTTAAATTGGAATACCTAGGTATTTTAGCCTTTTATGGTCAAACAACATGCATGCAGTTCAGACTTGACTCCAAGTTCTTATTTTTGCATTATTTGTGATTGAAATCAATAACAAATGCATATTATGACTTGTGTAATGTGCAAAACAGCTCTTTGTCAAATAATCCTATGATTTTCAAGTTTTATTGTTTTTCTTATGGTAGCCTTTTACTATCTAGGCAAATGGTATATACTCATATAAGAATTGCAAACACGGTGGGTAAGGTTGTCCTGCGAGAAAACGTGCTGTGCTGGTGATTCGGTCCTGACTGGTGCTGGTGATCATTGAAAATATGTAAACAAAGACGAAAATGATGATTTTTGACGTTTTCTCTCATAGAAAATGGAAGGAAACAGTTGGGATTTTTCAATGTTGTTTCTTAGGGGTTCATAGGCAAGCCATTAAAAATGCGACCCTCTAAACTGTTTCAGTAAGCGTAACACAAAATTGCTCATTTTCAGAAAATCTAGAACTGAAAAAATAAAACAAAAATGCTCCTGGAGTGCGCTTTCTATACCCAAATCCACACGACAAAATTGTTTTGTGAAAAACCAGTGCAATTTATTAAAACTTTGTATTTTCTCAGTTTATTGATGTCCTGATACTGTGCTGGTGGGTCCTGTCATTGTGCTGGTGGGTCCTAATACGGTGCTGGTGATTTTGGACAAATAGTTGGTCATATTTGAAACAAATGTTACAAAATCAATCAAATTGGGCAGATAATTATATTCAATCGGATCTGTGACTCCTATTTTTACCTTAGTGCATCTATTTGACTGTTTAATAAGCGTTTTCAAATAATCGTAACTTATATTAAATAAAAAGGGCAACATCTTCCGTCCAATATCAGATGAAAATATATCGAATTAGAGTAGTTTTATTTTAGATATTAAATGCCTTTAAATTGATGATTCTCTACACAATATGTTAACTAAAACAGTTTTTAAATGTGCTTAAAGTAAAGCGACATTTATAACGGCAATAAAGGTTTGACTGATTTACTTTAGTTAACAATACGACAGATGATAAAACTACTCGTACCTCTAATTTCTTCCTTAACAAATACACTTTCACCAATACATTTCGACTGGATTAAAAAAACACCTAGATTTGCTTTTCATACATGACTGGTAAAAGCTAACTAGAATTGAACAAGATGTGAACAATCGCAATTTAAAGTATGAACTTCAACAACGAGCAAAAACCATAACGAATACTAGCTATAAAAATGTTAACGATCATAAAAATGAAAACATTCGGCCTGATTTTAACTACAACTTTGAACAAAATACAAATATGACAGAAGGCAACCATCGAAAAACACTTGCCTAAAATATTTTACCCAATTCATACGTGACAGGATTATTATCCTAGTAACCGGAATACCCAATGTATTGAACCTAAGTTAAAAAAAATCCACAATACAATATCCATTTTATGTGTCAATTTGTTGAGGAAAAACAAAACTGTAAAAGCTTCGAATACAAGAGAGATTTATTTTTTTAAATTTCATGATTATCTGTCGATTTCTAGGTTTATGCTAAGTATTTATTTCAGATGACATGGACTTCACACCCTGGTGACCCTGCAGTCTTTCATAATTATATTCATATACATATATAAATAAACAAACAAAAGGCTGCAACTGGTATTTTTGTATTTGAAATGATTCGTTGTAGCTAGAGTATTTGTGCTGAATAGAAACTATGTGGGTCAAAATCTTATATTGGGTATAAATGTTATTGGACTAAGTTTCATTATCTGATCTGAATTTTCTGAAAAGTGCAAAGTAGAACTTTCTGAAAAGTGCAAGGAAGATACCGGTTGTCCTACTGACTCATTGGCCTTTAGAATGTTTTTACTCGGTAAGTTTTGCTAGAAATTTGGCGATATTAAGGATGTTCGCTTGTCATGTTTTGGGATTTTTGTCAGATTTTCGGAATCCTTTGATTTTTTCCATTTGAATGCCTTAAAAATGTTTGCGCATTGACCCCCATTCTTTTTTAAAAATCTTTTACTTGTATAATTATAAGTCATCTGTAAAAGTCTTATAAAATCTTTATTATGTTTTGATAGCTTTTGAGAACTTAAACTTGTCAATGATAAAGCTAAGAAAAATCAAGAGAGAAAAATTTCCGGCCAAATTTTTTTACTCTTTTGGTTTCTTTATTAATCCCTATCAATATATACTAGTGTTATGAAAAGCTTGTTATTTTGAAACTGAGTAGCGAACCTCCTTAATTAACTAAAAACTCGAGTACATTTTAACAGACAGTGGTCATGTTTGTAGATGAATATTGTTTTTCCTAGATTCACTGTTAAAAAATCATTTCGTAACATTTGGTCAAGTAATTTCAATATGTGTAGCTCACACGGCACCTTAATACAGGTGAGCTTAAAGTGAAACGGGTTGATAACCAGTTGAAATTAAGCCAGTTTTGTAAAGTGTGTATTGTTTTAAACTGCTATGGCTTTTAAGCGTTAAATGTGGGTGTATTATTTAAAGATTTTTTTGCATCTTATATACTTGTTTATACTCAATTGGTAGTATGAAGCTAAGAGATAATTTAATTTTTGAAATAAAAGGCGCATTTACAATACAACCGATTTCGGTAGGTGCATATACTTATAGTATAAATTAAACTGAAAAAAAAAAACATTCACGAAAAGATAAAATATTGATCTTAATTTGCATCTCTGACCCTCTTCCCATCAACAGTTTTTTTTTTTTTTTTTTTGGGGAAGGGGGTCTAAAATGGGCATTATCGTAAAGAGATAGTCGAGTACGCATTTTACTTTCAAGGCGTGTTTGATTTGATTGTTTTGTCCTAAAAACGCACAAATGAAAACACAAATGTTTGTTGTATCTGCCTTTGGTTTCCATTTTTTTTAATATAAATTAAAGCTACATTTTAATATAATAATACTAAGAATCCACAGTATCAAAAAAATGATATACATGGGTGAAGTGAAATACCTTAGTAACGAGTCATTACTACAGAGAAAGTGAGTTTGACACACAAAAAGCTTCGTGATAATATTACGAATATTTAAATAAAAGTGTATTTCTTAGTCTGGTATTTTTTCCGTTCACTCATTTTTCACTCATTTTCAATTAGAATTAAGGCATATTTTATTTTTATTCATAAAATATATTTAAATATAGAAAAGAAGGACACATCGTACACTCCCTCCCCCTTAATTCTTTATCAAAAATTCAACTTTATTTTGTAATTATAAAAGGCAAAACTTAAAAAATCTTAATTCTGTAAGTGTTATCTAGATTATCTTGTCTTCATTCTCTGACAAAATATAGTCTGCCATTCCATAAAATAATGTTTTTAGTGTTCCATCGAACTTTCGAAAAAAAAAAAAAAAACACCTGACAACCGTTCAGACAAAAAATTTATGTTGAAACAATCTTAAAGATACAGCAAGTGCTGCTTTTAGCTATTAGATACGTTTTCTTTTAAAGTTTAACTTTTAAATCTTACTGGAAACTCCCTTCTACTCTTGGAAAATGATTTTATGGTAAAATTATCATCTGCAGTAATAAAATCGTTCTTGAACATCTGCATCAAATTATTAATTATCAACAATTTTAGAATTTCAAAACTATTCCAAGTTCAAAACTTGCACTGCGACTTTCTCTTCCTTGTCCACCCCCCACCCCCCAAAAAATGCAATATTATTGTCATCCTTTTAGTCAGCACTAAGTTGGTCATAATGAAATCTGATTTTAGCTGCTGAAGACACATGATTCTTACGTGCAGAAACAAGGCTGAGTTTCATTTGGTTGAATAAAAAGAAAAGTATCTACAGTTTCGTACAAATTTATCAGAGACACAATATTAAAGATGCTTAGGTTACACTAAATTTATTATCTAAACTCATCTATATTATATATAGGTAAGAAGTGTCCAGGCTCACCTAATTGTTGCCTTGGTTTACTTTGTTTGTGCCTGATTCTTACAAAACATGTTTAATCCCGACGCATTTTAGCGCCTGGCTAAGGTCAGAAGTCTCTTGCCTTTGTAAGTCTTGCGTGTTTTTTTTTTAATTTTAATTATTATTTTAGTTCATTTATATGTTATGAAGTTGAATGTGTCGTCCATTTTCATTGAACTAGATTACATTTTGTTAAAGAACCGGCTGAAGCTTGCCTCTGGATGCGGTATTTTTTTCGCTGTGTTGAAAACTCATTGGTTACCTTCGACTGTTGTCTGCTCTTTGGTCAGGTTGTTGTCTCTGAAACATCCCCGTTTCCATTCTCAATTTTATGCTTTCCATTTTTATGCCAAATCTTTTACATTTTGATTTTTTGAGTCATTGTTGAATGTCGTAGACGTATGGTTGTTAACACATACTTTCTTAGGTTTCTTATTGGAAATTTGTCCGTTGACAAACATACCACATCATCTTTTTATATAAGTATTGTATATTTACACCGTATTTTGGTGATCATGCAAAAGGATCATAATCCCGAAAATCGTAAACATATTTTTTTTTATCTTAAAAGGGGACAAGAGGGGCTCCATTAACCGGTCAATAAATAAGATTACAGTTAATTTAAAATATTGATAATCGATAACAGCGTTCAATTAATCTTAAATGAGAAAACAGAAAACAGTACATTAAAAAAATAGGGTATTTTTTCATAATAACAGTAAACAGATTCACAACAGTGTCAATTTCAAGAAAACAGACAACAGATAATTATTCAATAATAATTAAGCATCAGTGATCTTGAATATTTGCCATTTTTAACTAAAATATATAGGCACAAAACCAGGACATAGGAGCACAGACCCAGGACCGTTTTTATAATCACCAGCACAGTTTGACGAATTTGCACGAATTCTGCAATAAAAAATTGTTGTAAATAACTTTGCATGGTACTTTTGACGTATCAGAGAAAAATTAAGCAACAAAACGGTTGTTTTTTTGCCGTTCTGATACAATGTAAACAAACCCACCAGCACAGAATCAGGACCCACCAGCACCTGTCAGGACCGAATCACCAGCACAGAACGTTCTCTCGCAGGACAACCTTACCCACCGTGGCAAATCTCACTAAACATGCAATTTTGAACCAGTTTAGCAAGTTATCTAGTTGATGGATATATGAATTGCTTTTCATAATCTATGTTTTACCACAGAAGTATGGTTTATACAAAAAAAAAGGCCCTTTTCCAATTTGAAGAAAAAAAGGGGGACAATGTTCTCAATTATATCTTAAGTATGGACTAATATATTTTAATTTAATGAAGAACCTCTGATAGAAATATGACTATTGGTAGGCACATAGCTTTCCTAATAGAAAATAATAAATAAAATAATGATATTAAGAATTAAAAAAAAGTATATTGGCCATTGGTAATATCCATATGCAGCTTTCTTTGAAAAACCCATATGTTACTACCAGTCCAATTTGAGCTTAAAATGAGTAAAATAGTATTTGGACTAAAGCTTTATATGTTTTTAATTGCTTGAAATAGATCATAGAATGAAATAAAGTAATGCTCAAGTCAATATAGCAAGTTTGGTTCTGTTATAGGTGTAACCCCACTAATTCGGGTCCGGCCAGAAAGCACATACCAGAAAGTAGTACATATTTAACACAAAATAGTTCCAACGCATGAGTGTAACTTTCAAAATATGTAGAATATTTAGATATTTTTGGTATCAAATGAAAGCTGTAGGACTGGTGATCATTGTAGAACACTTTTGAACTCATAATTTTGAATATTAAAAAAACTTATCCAAATTTTAAAAAGAGGGTACATATTGTCTGTTTGTCAGATGTGAAGTACCTGTTTTCGTATATCCGAAGTTCCGGGAACCAGTTCTTTCTTATATGCCATTAAAGGTATATTGATTTTTTCAGTACAAGACACCATAAAGTGTTGCTTTGACATGCAATGATTGCCACTTTATTTGAACTTAAAACAAAAGAGGGGTGCCTGCTTGAAATGGAGGAATTTAACATAGAAAGCAATGGGACCATAAATTAGTGGTGTACTTCCTCAAATGTATAATGGTACATATTTGTTCTTTTTCCTGTTATGGTATTTCAAGATATAATTTAGTTTAAATGCACTAACCTGCCAATACAGGGAGCTATGTACGTTATCGAGTTTAGGAAAAAATATCGAACCGGTAGAAAGTAAAGACCTTACAGTTCTAACTCAGTGCAATGTTAACTTAAACATATGACGGTTAGGTCGGCTGATATTTTCGGTAATCTTTTGAAATTCTTCTTAATTGTCTGATTCTAACATGACCTGGCACTTACCAGGCATCTATCAAGTCAGAAGTTAAAGTGCGAACAGATTTAACGTAACGCATTTACGTTTCAGGAATATGACAGTTGTTATCAATTCGTTTAAATTGTTTGAGCTATGAATTTGCTAATTGTTTAGAGACTTTTCATTTTAACATATCCTCGCAGTCAGAACTTTTGTAATCTTATTGTTCATGCTCTTTTTGTAGTAAAAGCTCATACTTTCCGCTTTCAGTTTTATGTGTTATTTATATAGCAACTGATATAACTTGTCAAAGCAAACGTATTTCAATATGAAAATATAATCAAAGCTTTTTGTCGATTTTGTATCTGAAGCTATACTTGTTACCTTAAGGTAGATTCATGGTATATCGCCATCTTGGATTGTACAATCACAGTACAAAATCGGTCTATTTATTTGGCCAAATCTGCAAATTTGGAGACGGATTTGCAATTTAATGGTTAGACTGTTTATTTATATGAAGAAAACTTGGTGATTTATTGTATAATTCAAAATATTTAAACAAATATCATTTTTGTTTGTTTTTAGGATCATAATTTTTATAAGTGAGCCATTTAAGGGGAGATAACTCTTTTAGTAAAAAAAACACTGGAATAATAGGGAAATTTTATAATTTTACTTGTAGCAAGAAATAAAGTTCGGTGACACCATTTTTTCTTTTCATTTTCTTAAAACATATAATAAAACCTTTTTCTTAAAACATATAATAAAACCTATCTTCTGACAATTTATTTTAAAATTCTATCTCATAGAATTCTTTTTATGCACACAAATGTGTTTTTTCATGAACAATCTAACCAAATTTAGACAATTTTCAAGGACTCGTAACTCGAAAAATAGCGCGGTGACCCATACTTTTTATTATATTTTTGAAAAAAAGCATATTAAAATTTCATTTTGGCAAATTTTAAGAAAATTCTGTCCCAAAAAGTCTATACTTATGATCTACCTTAATTCAGATTGCTCTTTAATGATCTACAAACATATAATTTTATTGCACGCATCCTAGTGTAAATACTAGTAAGTTGGGTTGTTAATCATATAATTGAATGAAGGCCTATCAAACAAATAGTTATAATATCTAAATAAACCATTGTTGAAAGATTTAATTATTCTAACTGACAACAAATCGATGCAGTTTAAATTTATTTGATTAATATAATCATCAAATCTGTAATTTACGACCGTTAATGCACAAATATAACAATACGTTTGATAAGTTTTAAAATGGCGAAAATTAGACGAGGTCGTTTAACTATTTCAGCAAATATTGTTCTGACGGCATCTGTAATTACCAGGGTAAGTCAATAAATATATAAGACTGTTGAACTTATCATAAGATAAGATAAATAGAAATAATCAATAAGCCTGATAGAAATTTGACGTGGTTGCTACATCTTCATATTCTACATTAGGTTTTTAATTACCAAATAAAACATTGCGTATCACTTAAAGAAACATTATATGTCAAAATAAACATTGAATGCTATTTTGAAGATTTTAAATCCAGCACGTTTGTACGGAACTGTGTATACTTAGAATGATATTTATTTTTGTCGTTAAGGTTATAGGAAAATATTTTAAAACATCTTTTTGCTTTCCACTCAAAATAGATGCAATGTGCAAAGTAAGGAAATTTTAAGTCGAAGAAACACATAGACAATACACTGACCAAATATTTAACAAACAAAGTTGACAAACAAAAATACTTCAATTAAACTAATATCTAGGCAACAGAAATCTCACCAAAGACATAGTGTTGATCTGGTGACATATTGCATTCACTGGCAATATAATACTTAGAAAAGGAAACGATATTTTGACTTTTTAAGTTAGACGCATAATATATTGTATACTGTATACATAGAAATTATTGATTGCATATTAAAGCAATTTATGAAGACTGGACAAAAAAGTGACATAAATAATGCGATACAAAGAAAATATGCATACGATTTTATTAATTTAATATTCACCCAGATGCATAATTAACCCTTCAATTAATTTCTCAATTAAGAGGCATCATGTTTACGTTTTGACTATGCTGGTGACTTAGCAAAAAAGGTGATAATATAAAGTGACATTGCAAAGTGTGAAACAAAACATATTTTATTTTCCAACTTCTGGACCTCAGTTGAAAAAAAAACTTATTCATTGAACAGATGCGAAAACAATTGAACTAGGAAAGTCGCTCTTTTTATGGCTTGTACTTTGTGATGAATTCTTGTGATAGACTAAAACAAATAGCATAAATAGGTCATTTTAAGAATTCACGAAGCTTCGACAGTTATGATAACTATGCATTTTATTTAGATAATAAATGGTATACAATCTGTTTACTATAACTTATGTTGTCTCTATTATACATATGTACAGTATATACAATGTGGTTCGACTTGCCATTTTATATCTTGAAATATTGAGGAGACATATCTTTATTATTGAAGACTTATATTATCTCATATATTGTTGTTTTTACTGTAAATAAACCCTCTGTTTGTATTGCAAATGATTAAACTGTCCATTTAAAAAACGATAAATAAATGAACTTTTAAAGATCAACGAACATGCCGAAGGGTCTTCAACAATTACCAAAACCGATACTGAAAAAGTAGGCGAAAGATACCAGAGGGACATTCAAACTCATAGATCGAAAATAAACTAACAACGCCATGGCTAAAAAAGGAAATAGACAAATAAGCAAATAATAGTACACAAGACACTATACAGAAAACTAAAGACTAAGCAACACAGTGTTTCTGATTTCGTCAACATTTTTCAATTTTCATTTATCAAACCAAACCACCAAACTAATGACCAAAGTCTTTTTACAGACACATCCTATCATACATAGGGATTAAACATATCAATTTTTACTGCACAAATACAACACACGATGTCTACGTTTTTCTGATATGAAAACAGCTGATAAAATAAAGCGTTTATTGGCTTAATTTGATGTAATTTTTTTCGTATCGAGGTCTGTACAAAAATAACTTATCATAGAGAAATTTAGAAATCAGGGATAAAAACGGCGCATAAGAAGAAAAATATCGATATTTTGAACGAGTTTTAATGACTGATTTTAGTCTAGGAGAAAGGTGCTGGAATTTTTAGTAGTTTTGTTGAAGTGGTAATCAGGGAACCCTGTCCAAACGTTTTTGCTAACATTTATAACGAATCATATGATTTTATGCTTTTGTCTTTTCCAGACTTTATCTTTCGGATTTATAATAATGGCAATTTACATCAAAGAAGGCGACGACATCTTGGATGCTGATGTTATAAAAATTGCGGATTTGCAAGATGTAGCCGGCATGCCCCTAGGGACAACAATGAAATCAATTGTATTTTCTCTAAATGGAATATTTGCGTTGGAACTTCTGACTGGGATATTGGGTATATGGGGAGTTATTGGACAGAGAAAACCGATGTTAATAATAGTAAGTATCTAAAAACAAAACACATTCAACGCAAAATGAGATAAATGTAAAGGTATGTGACTGGTAATAAGTCAGTATTTAAACGACAATAAACCATACACAAACATCTGGTATTTTACAATAAGGGTTAAAATACTGCCCTTCCAAAAATGATATCTAAAAGGGAGAACAAGGAAATATCTAAATGGAAGAAAAATGCATGAAGATGCAATAAAAGATAACATTTCTGGCTAATAGATGACATCAAAATTAAGCCCTCGTTCATCAAAGAGATTCGAACAATTGAGAATCCAAGCAGAAGGTAATAATTTTCTGAGAACAAATGCATAACATTGATTTTACCAAATTGCATACATGAATAAAGTAACAATGATTAAACCAACCTGGTCAATAATTTCGTGAAACCTTAAATAAATCAGATAGAAGTTGGGAATATTCCTGAAAAAAAGTAAAGTAAAAGGAACACTCTCACTATACGATAGTTATAAAGAGGTAAAAACAGATACGATAATTCTATGTACAATCCAGCTGTCAACATTTTAATTACTTATTATCATATTGAATATTGTAGACCGTTCTGATGAGTTCATTGATGATTATGATATACAGTATATATATAGTCATCCTTTCAATTTTATACCATGAGGTGAGTGACCTAGATTTTAACATGCTTTGATTATCAGGTCAATGTGATTTGCAAAACAAAAACAGAACAACGGGAATCCTAATACATGAGAATGTGGTATGAGGGCGAATGAGACAACTCTTAAGTAATCCAAGTCACAATGTGTAAAAAGTAAATAATTATAGGTCAAAGTACGGATCATTTACCTCCACCCAACAACACACTGAGTAACACCAAAATGACGAGTGTAAAACACTACAAATACGAAAACCAACGGTCTAATTTATATAAATTTCAAGAAACGAGAAAGACTTAAGAAACAAATCAAAACCGACACCATATTGAAACAGGATCCTGACTTAGGACATTTGCAAACAAATGCAGCGGGTTTAAACGTTTTAACATGCGCTAACCTTCATCTTAATCTGAATTAGAAGTGTAACATTACAACATAGAGAGACACACTGTAAAACATCAAGTGAAATGGTTAATTGAGCGTCACTGATGAGTCTTATGTAGACGAAACGCGCGTCTGGTGTATTAAATTATAATCCTTGTACCTTTCATAACTATTAACATCATGAAAAATACTTATAGTTGTCTCATTGGCACTCATAACACATCTTCTTATATCTATTATAAACAAAAACAAGAATCATACACTTACACATATAATGGAATTGTATGCGACTGTCATACAAATGAGAGGTTTAGCTACCTACAAAACCAGGTTGAATCCACCATTTTCTACATAAGGGAATGCCTTTACCAAGTCAGGAATATGACGTTGTTATCCACTCGTTTGATGTGTTTGAGCTTTTGATTTTACATTTGATTAGTGACTTTCCGTTTTGAATTTTCTCGGAGCTCAGTCATTTTGTTATTTTACCTTTTTCCATCATATTAATATTAACTCATACTAATTCCACAAAACTAAATACCAAAGAATATGAACAGAAACAAACAAATTTGAATAATGTGTACAACCACGCTGTCACATTTGAATCATCGATACACTAACATGATTAACACTGGCATTACTAATCATGATTTTGAAATACTTACATTACAAAAAGATCGTACGTGAGAATATCACTAATTTGATAAAGGTGAAATACATGTAGCTGTGTATTAGATAGAGACGAACAATATTTTTGCTAGTCTAATAACAACTTGTCATGATCCTTGATGTTTATGTGGAAAAAAGTAAAATCACAAAAATACTGAACTCCAAGGAAAATTCAAACGGGATCCGTTTTGGACAAATTTGTCTAATTTTGTAAAACTGTAGATTTTAAATGCAACCTAGTTATATTTCAAAGTTCGTCAGGTGGCTAGTAAGATACAGTGACAGACTCACATCATTGTACCAAGTTGTTAGTCGATCCATTCAACTGAGTCTTTCCAAGATCCACCATCAAAGACAAAGTCCATATTAATCATTGCACATCTGGAAATTTTATTGCAGGATCTGCTTACCCTTCCGGAGCACCTGCGATCTCCCATAGTTTTTGGTGGGGTTTGTCTTAGTCTTTAGTTTTCTATGTTTTGTACAATTATTTGCCTGTTTGTCTTTGTCTTTTTTTTTAGCCCTGGCGTTGTCAGTTTATTTTCGATCTATGAGTTTGACTGTCCCCTCTGTTATGTGCAATTTAATGTTTCTGTTGGCAACATTTCTGTCATTTCATCACAGGAAGTAAGATATCTCAATTGATAAGGCACGCAAAAAACGAAAATCTTAATTCTAAAAAAAAATGTTCAAGCAAACATTGTAAGAACGACAAAATATTGCAAACTTTCCAAGGTGTTAAAGTTAAACAGTCTCTGAAATAAATAATTTTTACTCACAAAAGACATGTTATAAGAAAAAAAAGTGAATTCTTTTGATACAAAAATGAAAAAAAAGTGTATTGGTTGTTGTTGTAAGTAAAAATATCTACCGAGTCTGTAATTTATTAATAATTTATGTGTACAGATCATAAAACGCTTGGTCTGTCAACGTCATCAATCTGGTTTCAGTTATACTGTAAATAACGCCCTTGTGACTTATTCACTATGTTTTGGTTTTAATATTAAAATTTGATTCATAAGTTGATACAAGCGGTATACTGATAATATTTCTACTATTTTTTTGAATTTCTATTTTTAGAAGTCCTGCTTCAGAGATACATTGTTTAACTATATCCAAGCTTATGTAGCAGGCTCAAGTTATATTTAAATATGAAAATATTAACTTTACAGATAAACCAATTAAAAGTCTGGGGATATATTTTGGGCATAACAAAGAAGAGTGTCAAAAACTAAATTTTGATAAACAGCTAGAAAAGTCTGTAAAAATTATATCTAACTGGGAAAAAAGAAACTTAACCATGATAGGAAGAATAACAGTTATTAAATCATTAATTATTCCTATAATCACTTATTTGGCTACAGTCTCAACCTTTGGCAAAGAGTATTTAGACAAATTTAAAAAAATTATATATGAATTTTTATGGAACAATAAGACAGAAAAAGTTAAACGCATTGTATTAAGCTATAACCAACTAGATGGCGGATTAAAAATGGTAAATATAGATAAATATATAGAATCTATTAAGATAGGTTGGATAAAAGATTAACTGCTAATAAATTTCTTAATTGGATGGTTATACCAAAATTTTATCTTAATAAATTTGGTAGCAATCTACTTATCTTAAGAATGAATACTAATAACATATACTCTATACCGGGTACCAAAGAGCTACCAGAATTTTATCTTGATATGATTAAAGTATGGTTAAAAATAAAAATAATAAAACTAAAAGTCCAAATAATTACAGACTTATCCGCCAAGAAGTCATTTGGGGAAATCAATTAATTAAATTTCAAAAGAAAACACTTCTTTTCCAAAATTGGATAGACAGCAATATCATCCATATAAATGATATTATCGATGAAAATGGAGTCTTTTCAGAAAAATTTATAAGTTTAAAACTAAAAAATAAATCAAATTGGATAGCTGAATTCTCAAGATTAAAAAGCAATTCCAAAAGAATGGTTAAAAATATTAAAGGAAGAATGTTCAATAAAAACTAGTGTTTTAACAAATAAATCACTATATATAAGTGAAAAAATAATTGCAAACATAAACTAGAGAAATTAGATTCGAAAAAATTTATTCAATCTTAATAGAATATGATAAAGAAGTTCCAATAGGGTATTATAAGTGGAATAGAATCTTAAAATGTGAAAACATACTAATTGAAGCTCAATATATGCAAAAATTTATTCACAACTATTTAAAAGATAATAAACTGAAAATGTGCAGATGGAAACTATTACACTTTATTCTTCCAAACAAAGTTTTATTAAAACAATGGAAAATAAGCCATAACTCTACTTGTAATTTTGTAACCTTACAGAAGACTATAAACATTTTTTGTAACATGCCACTTTTAGATGAGTTTTGAGGAAATATATACGATACTTGAATTAGTTAAGATTGGTAGACACATTTTCACTGAAAAAAATTTAATCTGGGGATATAAAATTCATGATGAACATTATTATGAAATAAACTTTTTACTTACAATTATTGTGTTCACTATACACAAAATACACTATTTGTCAGAATATAGAACAAAAATATCAATATATATAATGTTTTAGGTCAGAATTTAAAATAGGATTATTATTACAAAAAATATATTAATATTGAAGGAAAAGGGATACTAGAAAAGATATATTCTTATATTTGACAGCATTGTTATATTATTGTCAATATTGTAATAATATGTGTATTTTACAGAACTCCTTGTACTTAAATTGTTTGATAGATGATTTTTTCTTATTTTACAAATTATTTCAATGAGTTTTGAAAGTGAAAGTACCTCTTCCCAAATCTATATACTGTAACTTTAGGTTATACGTAAGATATGCAAGTTATGCTTGATATATCATGAGAACAAGATTCTTATGTAAACATACCTTCCGTGGCTAATTCATTTAAATTTGGCAAGCACGTGGTGAAAGCAGTTAATCCACACACAAAAATAACAAATGAATTTACCGTTATACCGGACAACAGAGAAATACATTAAACCACAAACCAAATTCGGAACACGCTTAAATAACCCGTTATTCTGTTTTATTCTCAACATCTATCAGATATATATAAAGTTCATATTCAGAGTTATAATTGTAAAATTATAGAGAAATAATGTATTAAAGATAAATACTGTACTAATGATAAAGAATGTATTAATGACATATAATATGTAAACTAACAAAATTAAATAGATATAAGATATAGATATAAAATATACTACCTGAAGATACCCTGGTCTTAAGGTACTAACATACAGGGATCTTCACTGTAATAGCTGTACCAGTGAAGAAATCTGTTAACAGCATGTGATATATTGTTGTTGAATAAAAAAAAAAAATATATTTCATCAACATATTTCTATAACACAGTTCCCAGTTTTCTTTCTAAGGTGAGTTTTTAAATTGAAATCGCTTCAGTCGTTAATCGATAACCTTTAATCGTCGCTGTTTTATCTCAAACAGGAACCATTGTCTGTACTGCATTAACATTCGTATTTAGGCCATTTATGTGTATGTTGCTTAGTCTCTAGTTTACTATGTTGTGTCTTGTGTGCTATTGTTTGCCGCTTTGTCTTTTTCTTTTTTGGCCATGATGTTGTCGGTATTTTTTCGATCTATGAGTCTGACTGTATTTCTGGTATCTGTAGTTCCTCTTTAAAATTATGCATATAGAATCTTACTGCAGTACATGTTCTTATGTTGTATTGCTATATCAAAGTATTACTTTGAGAGGACGGTTTAGCGTTTTGGCCTTAAAATATATGTGTACCTGGTCATGTCATATTATAAAAAGGTGATCTTATAAATATGATGCGGATTCAAATAGACAAAGAGCCACATATGTAATGGGCATACCGTCACAAATTATAGATCCGAAAAAGGACAGAGTTTTGAGGTAAGGCAATTGCTACATATTTGATGGTCATAACGTCAAGAAAACAGGTGATTTGAGTAAAAGACACACATTGAAGCTGAATAAATTGCAACTTAATTATGATAATTATAGCACGGCACATAGATCTGAGAAAAAAACACATGCACAGATGTTTTTGACGCTGAAAATAGATTTGACTCTGAAATACTGAAATACATGTATGTATTGTCAGATAAATGAAATAATTTATATTGGCTATGAAAATAATTCAATGTAAAATTCAATCTCTGAAATAAAAATCTGTCATGTACTTGTCTTTTAAAAAAAACAGGCTTGAAATACTGAGAAATGTTTCTACTATTGAACATTAAGGTATTCAATCTAGTTAACATTTAAGGTTTTCAGCTAACTTCGGCTTCAGCCACGTTTATGAAATAGATTAAGGGGCCTTTATTTTCACCAATGTACACACTTTCTTCAGATATTATAAAACATAATTACTGATTGAAAATTAACTAAGAGAAACGTTCAGAGTAAATAACACACACTTGTATATTTATGTTTTTGTTTAACATAGCTAGGCTGTGAAGGAAGAGGACATTCTGGTATTTATTACTGCTATGATATCTACAATGAACAGCTGACAAGTTACTTGCGGATATATTTTGGTATGATTGTAACGAGTATTTTTTTTCCAGGTAAATACACACATTTCAAAAGGTTTGCTGATTCATCCCAATGTAGCGTGTTAGAAATACTAAAATAAAATGTGTACATAAATAAAGTGAACAAATTGTTTTCTTAAGAAAACACCAAAACAATATGTTAGAAATATAATTTATGTACATGTATGAATTGTTCGAAAAATCAAGTTATTCTGTCTTTGTTATAATGCAAAGGAAATATTATTAAGCGTTCGGCTGTTTTTTTTTAGATACAATATTGAAATTTTGTAGTTGAAGATTGCAGAATTAAAAAAAAACTGTACCGAAAAATCAAAACGAAAAGTACTTTATTACATGGGAAAGTCAAAAGCTCAAGCACATTATACAAATGATAACCAACTGTGATTTGCCTGACTTGGAACAGGCCTTTCCTGGTGTAGAAAATGGTGAATTAAACCAGATTTTATATTTAGCTACACCTCTCATTCATATGACAATTGCATTATATTGACTAAAATAGATTGAATAAAACAAAAAGAAATAATAATTTAAATTGTCAAAAAGTTTGTTACAGCAGTCAGCATTGTCTTATAAACTTGAGCACTATGAAAACAAACATCTATTTTAATTAAGAGAAAAACAAATAACAATAACAACACTAGATGGACAAAGTACATAAACAAAACTTCAACTCAAGCATATACAACAATTACATAGCACAATAACACAATGGTTGGTTTTATAGATAACTAGATATGCCCAAAGTATATTTCCAAAATATGGACAAATCAGTATGGGTTATATCGATTCTTACATTGATACAAGTGGATTATCGGATTTATCCAATCGAGATAGTTAAACTATCATTTTTAAAGTGCGAGCCTTGGCGATTATCCACGAGAGCTTATATAAGAATCTGTTTTTCTATAGTTATCAAAGGTAATAGGATTATAATTTAGTACGCCAGACGCGCGTTTCGTCTACATAGGACTCATCAGTGACGCTCAGATCAAAATAGTTATAAAGCAAAACAAGTACAAAGTTGAAGAGCATTGAGGACCCAAAATTCCAAATGATTCTCTAATGATTAAAAAATGAATTTAGATTTTTTTGATAAACGAAAATCCACTTCGAATGCCTTCAACATTCCACAGAGTTGTCAATTTCATTAACACCTGCTAGCATATTTTGTTTCATCCAGCTGACAAAGGCTATGACCTTTAAAGTCATCCAATAATCTTCTGAGATTATCGGCATCCACACGTTGATTACATTAGTTTCTCTAATTCTTACACGATTTATCCCTTTCCTGACATGTTGATTATTTTTATTTAATCAACGTGTAGATCGTTTGATCTCAGTTCTTCATTGGTCAAAATTCGATTATGACGTCGAATTTTCTTGCTTTCCTCTGAATTTCCTATTGTGACGGAACGAAAAAAGGCGACCATGCCTGATGACGTCACATAGAAAGAACACATCTTTTTGCAGATCATTTGAAAAGAAGTATTGAATTTGTCTGCATATTTTTTAAAAATCATTAGAGAAACAGATTCCACCACCAAATCTCGTGTAATACGATATTTATCTACTCTCGACAGTTAAATTTTAAATATTTAAAACGCTCGGCGAGCCTCGCGTTTTAAATTTGAAAATTTAAATGTCTCGAGTGGATAAATATCGTATTACACTCGATGCAGTGGTAGAATCGTCATTTATACAATGGGCTCAGAAAGGGATAATTAGTTAAAGAATTAGAGAAAGAAATATACAACATCAACAAAAAAACATTAAACAAGTAAATTATAAGATAGACAAGGTCAGTACCTATTATTTCTACTGTAAGAGTAGCATGTATTTTGTGTGAAGTAGATACGGAATATTTATTTATATGTGTTACAAAATGTCATAACATCCCGAATCTTGTTACTTGAATGTGCACATATACTATAATGATGAGAAATTAAAAAAACATATTATGTTAATTACTAATCTTGCTTAGACAGGGCTATGAATCAATCAAATTAAGGTCATCACTCAAGAAATTTTACGATCGCCATCATGAGCTGATTGGCCATTATGACAAAAGTGTGTCAGAAATCATATCTGATATTCTTCCTCAGTCATAATAACCTTCCATCATTACCGAACTGAACAAAGAAATAACGCGACGGCTGCCGTATACGGTGCAGGAAATGCTTACCCTTCCAGAGCACCTGATTTCACTCCCGGTTTTTTAGTGGAGTGCGTGTTGTTTCTTATTTATTATTTATAACTGTTGATGTAAATGTCCTATGAAATTTTCTTGTATTATAAAAACAAAACAATGAATCAATGGCTATTTGGTCTTTTAAGCAAGTTAACTAGCATGGCTAAGGTAACGTCAATTCATAATACTCATAAAAAATTTTTTTTACATATTTATATTTTTCTAAGGTTGTAATAATAGTTGCAATAGAATATACATACAGAAAACTTGAGTTTAAAGAAAAGAAATCGAGCATCAGAAATAACAAGTACTATTTACTGCTGACAATACAACATGGAATTTTCAAAAATGTCTTCAATTTTGCTAAAGATAACTGGCGAAGTTGAGATATAGTTTACAAATTATCCATTATATAGCGGCATTTTTAATTACAGTGATACTTAATTTTAGTCCTTTATTTTCCCATGTTTGCCGTCAAATTTCTATTGCCATGTCAAATATTAATCCCTAATGTACCGGCGGTTTAAAGTGAAAGTTGACTTAGTTTGAAATGCAATGTATGTTAAATTCGAACAATTCGTGATATCAGAACAGACATGTGTGTTGGCTCTTTTTCAAGCCTTAACAGTGTCTTAGATTGACATCTTTACATGAACGTTATACCGCGTTATATAGCTGATCATTCTTATTCGTAAAACAGATGAAGGCAGATTAGTTTACATTTTTTCCTGGTCATATGAATTCAAAATAAGTCGTAGATTATCTAGATGAATATTTTAACACAAATAATGACCAACCATATAGAAATAATTATAGGACATGGCATCATATAAATATTTCTTAAACAAAAACCCACAATGCCAAAAAAACAACATAAATTGATTTATCTTCGGGGATACGAATTTCTATTATCTCTTCTTTTCCTTGGTGTTAATAGATCAACACATGGAGAAAAATATCATTAGACTACCTTTAAAATCATTCGCACGAAAAACTGTTATTTTAAAAGGTTAAATGAAGTATTTGAACAATTATATAGTTATGTATGAGATAGATTTAATAAAAGAAAGAATATAAACAAATCTTATGAGGATATTAATTTTTACTCTGCAATATGAGCCATATTTATGCACATTCATGTATATTGAAATATAAACATGGTATACCTGTTATAGGTCTAAAACTGTTTCCATCTCAGTTATCCTGAAAATCAGTTCACTTGTAAGTTAAAAAAATACTTGATGTCAATCTTTATTATCTACTTAATGTTTTGTAAACCGTTGTTTTTTCATAATTTGTGCATCATGTCTGTTTAACATATAAGGAAACGTGGCATCAGATATGCCAATATATCAGGAAATGTATCACATCGTACGGCCTTCAATACGAAAAAAAAAATATCCTATATTCAGTTATGAAGGGACATCCCAAATGCGAAACAGATCAATGAACACAATGTTGTAACTATGATGTGTGACTACTCGTGTGAGTGTACTCCCTTTAGACCCTTGTTGTAGGAATTGTTTACTACTTGAGTTAAACAAGTTTACATGAACTGATACAGTGCTGCAAAATGCAGTAAACACTTAAACTTTATTTTTGCGAAGCTCCCTCTTGTTTATTTTAACTTAAACTTTTTGCACAAATGACCATTAATGTCAAATATGTGAAATGTTGTATTTGTTTGATAACAAAAGTGCTCTCTAGACATTGCAAAGTAAAATCACAAAAATACTGAATTCTGGTGAAAATTCAAAACGAAATGTCCATATTCAAATGGCAAAATTAAAAGCTCAAACACATCTAACGAATGGATAACAACTGTCAAATTCCTGACTTGGTATAGGCATTTTTTATGTAGAAAATGATGGATTAAACCTGGTTTTATAGCTAGCTATACCTCCCACTGTCATGATAGTCGCATCAATTTGCATTATATTGACAACGACGTGTGAACAAAACAAACAGACACTATAGGTAAATATATATGTGTTATAGCTAGCTATGAAGTGCCATGATTATATCAACTGGTGCATTTGTGAACGAAACTAACATTTATTTGTCAAGCTAATGTTTCCTATAATATTGTTGCGATTTTAAAGTCATATAATGGTTCTTATTGTTAGTATTTTATTAGAAATTGTTTTTTTTTTTGTAAGCGTCAGTGTTAGATTGTTTGTTTATATGTTTGTTTGTTCATAACAAATTTCCAAAACTCAGAAAACTGCTTGTGTTGAGGAGATAAGACCACAACTGACTCTAAAAACTCGACATTCTGTTTTGATTTTCAGATAGTTGGAGAGCATGTCTTCTTGGATTAGGACTTACTTTAATTGGAGATGAATTTATCAATGATAGTTCCCTCAAATATATCTTTTATCAAATTCAGTTTTACAATTACTATTTCTATGATATACTAGTGGGGTTTGCTGCTTCCTCTGTAGTAATTGGTATATTGACGATGCTAATATCAATCATTGGACTGATAGGGTCATGGAGGAAATCATCACTAGTACTCATCATGGTAGGTAACAACGTTTTTAAGTTTGATATACGAAATAAGAAAATACATTTGATCAAACAGATTAATTAAATCAGTCTTCCAAAAAGAAGCATTTCTAGTTTACGTACAAAAAGTACAAAAACGTTTATGTTTGACAGAAGGGTATACCGTTGACGTCACATTGTTTGATTGCAAAGATGATGTAACAGTGTTACAGACTTTTCAATTATAGTATTTTAAAGCCAAAATTTTCAAAGTTGGAGACCATTGAGGACCAACAATTTCAAAAGATTTTTCAAAATACAGCTTAGACTTTAGATATTGATTTTGTCTTTACAGAGTTCTGTTTTGTCAATAACGTTACACATGCAAAAGATAGTTGCTGTCATTTTGTTTTTAGTGTTCATTGAAGAGGTAGGCATACACATCTACATAACTTGTTTTCCTTTAACAGACTGTAATATACATACAGATATCATAAAGTAATTTCGAAATTTGATAATCAAAGAGATAAAAGTGAAATATTTAAATCAAGTGATCAAAAATCGAATTTCAAGTAATGAGAGGAGCACATCAACATAACGTAAGACATATGTAAGACATCCGTCATACAACAGTCAACAGAACTAAAGAGAAGACACTATACATTAATCAGTTAATAGCTGCAAATCTTCCCATGAATTTTTTGAACTGAAGTGATCCGAAAGGAGTATCGGTATCAAGAATCGAAGTATGGCCTTAATGGAGGACTTTGAGAAAGATAGTTGTTGTTAACCGATTTTCAAATATTTTCGCTTCGTGCATCACTGAGGGGACTTTTTTTTCGGGATATGTGCAGCAAATTTGATACATTTAATACATTTACTAACACTGGTATTCATTGATCGGTCAGTTATTCCTCGATAGTACCACAGTCTCTGCAGTCAGTAACCCTGTACTGACAATAAATTCAAATATTGAACTATCAAAATTTGCTAATACAGCACTTTTGGAAATTGTTTTAAGGGAAGGAAAAGATCGACTGCATGCCAGGCTTAGACTATATTTTTTTTAACATTTTTTTTTGTTTTATTGGTTTATAATTTTGTTTGTAGATTTTTAAGTAATTTGCCGAAATGTGCATCTGGAACAAAAAATTGGGGACTATTAATGTAATTTATTCCACTTCTGGAATTAACACTACATTTGATAAGAACGACCGTTTTTTTTTCCAGATTAATGACAATATGAGAGTTCAGCTTAGCTTACAGCAGCATGGATATTTCTATTATAACACCCAAAGTGAAATAACTCGGAAATGGAATGATATGATTTTAAAAGTACGATACGTAATATATGAACTGGAATATTGGATATTTTTTTAAATGTAATAATGATTCTGGTTTTTTTTTCTACTTTCATTTCATTTCTGTTCTTTGTGCAGATCATTCTCAGTAAGTTTTATAAACATAAGATAGCAACACAAAAGAGATACATGCCTCTTGTATTATGCTGACACTTAGCATTTCAGAGCGGTATAATACTTTTACTTTAATTATTCATCCCTTATTTTGGTTAACTTTGTATTTGCATTGTATCATAGATCAAATTTATTCGTTAAGTGTATGTTCATTTGTGTTACTACGTTTTTTTAGTGAGTTAAGCTATTCCAATTGATATTCTATAGGGTGTCTTTCTATGTTGTGATGTTACACTATTGTTTCAGATAAGGGAGAAGATTTAGTACAATTAAAACGTTTAATCCCGCTGCAATTGTTTGCTTGAGTCCTAAATCAGGAATGTGTTGTTCAGTAGTTGTCGTTTGTTGATGTGGTTCATAAGTGTTTCTCGTTTATTGTTTTTTATATAGATTAGACCGTCGGTTTTCCCGTTTGGATAGTTAAACACTAGTAATTTTTTGGGGCCATTTATAGCTTGCTGTTCGATGTGTGCCAAGGCTCCGTGTTAAAGACCGTACCTTGACCTATAATGGTTTACGTTTATAAATTATGACTTGGATGGAGAGTTGTCTCATTGTCACTCATACCACATCTCCCTAATGTACTTAATATAATACATTATTTTTTTATAGTTAGAGTGCTGTGGAGTGTACAGTTCTTCAGACACCTTGTCAAGATCCAATGGTTACGCTAATATTTTTTTGCTGTAAACATGCACATGAAAGTAGAACAGATTCTGGATGGCATCATTATTATTATTATGATCCTCGCTATTATTACGATCTTTTACAGTATTTTGGTGGTTGTGGTGGATATAAAACGGATGTAAGTGAGTCATAAGTGATATCGTGATATGTTCAACTGACATTATAATATAACTTCAAGGGAATATTAATCAGGTAATTTGTTTTGAATGAACGTTCGTAAGAGAAACATAACGATTTTGAAAAATATATATTTGGCTTATCTGAAACAGGGACTGGAAACATAATTCACCCGAGTTTGAATTGTAATCGCATTAAATGTATATCTAACGTTCAAGGGACTTGACCTATAACTACATATGTACAACAATTAACATTATTTTGTTCAAGCTCAAGTTGACGGACATGATCAAGTCTTCAATCAACCACAATGTATATATGATAATTATTCCGCATCTTTTGCATTTTACAGATTAATTTTGGTTTTCTTTTCTGACATGTTCAAATAAAAACGTAAACCATTATTTTACGTCTGTTTGACTCAAATTGTATTTTCTTTTCAGACAAGCAGTGAAAAAATATTATTCAAAACCAGACAATATTGCGGTTGGTTTTTTGCAATAGTTTTGCTGCAAATAGTGATAGAGGTATTTTAAATGATTTAAATGCCAAAATTAACAGTCGAACCATATCACACATAAGGCAATGTATTAAATGTTATTAAACCAAGAGTTCCAAATGGTGAAGTTGAAATCATCCCTTCGTAAATTTTATGGACGCCATCACGAGTTGGTTGACCGTTATTGAATAACCGTTTCACAGATGATATCGGATATGTTCCTTATGTCGTAACTACAATACCCTTCCCTTTTCACGAATGTGACTTACCGAATTAGACTATTTACCGGATTTGTAATAACATAAGCAACACGACGGGTGCCACATGTGGAGCAGGATCTGCTTACCCTTCCGGAGCACCTGAGATCACCCCAAGTTTTTGGTGGGGTTCGTGTTGCTTAGTCTTTAGTTTTCTATGTTGTGTCATCTGTACTATTATTTGTCTGTTTGTCTTTTTATTTTTGGCCATGGCGTTGTCGGTTTGTTTTCGATCTATGAGTTTGACTATCCCTCTGGTATCTTTCGTCCCTCTTTTAAAGAGATGATTTAGTGAAAAAATATATCACCAATTAGCCAAGATAAAACATTACAACGGTAAATTAAAACCGTAATGAACATGTTTTTGCAAGCCCAATTTTTTACGACAGTGGTACATCCTTATTATAAGATTAATATTGTTAATTTGCATCGACGATCTGATTTGCTACATTTTTCTGTTATATTTTCACAGTCTAAAAGAACATTCTAAAGTAAATTGATAGTTCATATGGAATGAGAATTAGCCTCTGAACGGACTGTTGATTATTGAATTAGATAACATAATATACACATAAGAGATAGCTTGACAATGTGTTCTTTGTACTTGTTTTGAAAATGTTTACATACATTATATTACGTTGGGTTAACAGTCGGTAGGCAAACATTTGTATATTTTTTTTATAATACATCTATATTTGAGAGTAAAATATTTTGTTCTTTATTCTAATGTCTAGTGCGTACCTTTATAGGTTTTTCCAAACAAACGTGTCACCCCCTTAGTTGTATTAACATGTATGCGTCAGTACTGAACCGAATACAAAGAGGACAATTAAAATCACAAACAAAAACAGAGGGAATGGCATAAACCCACAAAGATCGAGATTAGGTGCAGACACATATTACGACTACACAATATTCATTCAGTCTTATAATATCTTTTTTTAACATCATAAATCAGCTCACATGTGGTTTAATTGAACTTTATAGATGGTGTTAGTGTGTTATAGGTTTTAGCTTTACCAATGTTTTGCCTATCCTTTTGAATTTATAATTTCATGCGGTCTATTGGAATCTGTTCCTTTTTTTAACATTTGTAGAAAAAAGAGCTTTATATGTTTTTTGACAATATGTTTTTTTATAATAGTCAGTATAACTTGAATTTTGCAGATAGTAGGACTCATATTTACAAACAAGGAATATTCACAGATGAGAGCATCGGATATACTCGATAATAGAATCCCAGAAGACTCGCATAATGTACTTCACTCAAAAACAATAATTTTTAGAACAGTATTTCGAGGGATAAAGTCTTTCTTCATTAGTAACTGGAAAAGGTTGTTCTTTAAAGCGTTTGCTATAAGTCTGAAAAATTACTTGTTTTCCTATTTGCATTATTTGACACAATGTTCAATATGAGAAAAGTCTTGATTTATTAAAATACAACTTTAAATGTCGCATTTTTTTATATTTCCTAATTAAAACAGTTGTTAGCATCCTATTTGATTAGAATAAAGCACACACATTTTGACGAAACAGTGTGTTTGTTATTAATTTGCAGCTTATGACGTTAGCATTACAATAATATGTATTAATATAATTTATATCATTTGGTTTCTTATAAAGATTTTTCCAAACTAAAATAGTTTGTGTTTCAAATACTTATCAATTATGGACTTTTGACGAGGTTAATACGTTATATATGAAACTGTTCAGATCATATTGACCGAGAACGAAGTTCGAGTGTCAATATAATATACAGGTCCATCGATAACGTACTGGCTGAGTGAAAGTCCTTAATTTTTATAGAACATATGTAAATAATGTATAAGGAAAATGGCACTTAATGTTCTTTTTGAGTATTTTTAAATTATATTTTACAAAATATTTCACATGTTATTGAAAAAATCAATATTCTTTGAACAACTTTATAGCTTGTTGCTTTAGCTTTCGTGTATTCTCAGCGTCTGCATTTAAAAAAACATTCTTGATATCTCTTTCTGATAAACATGCAAATTTCTTATCGTCTGCTGCGGCGCTTCCTCCGTGGTTGTTATGTGTGACTTCATGACGTCATCAATCTAAATTTAGCAACATATTTTTGGAAGACTATTAGTTTAATTGTGTTCCCTATCATGTAAACAATGTTTATTCGTTTTTTTGTGTTTTCGCCAAAAAGCAGCATCCACTTTCTAAGTAAGTCTAATTTACTTGAATTTTATTATCGACAGTTTACAAACTTAATTGTTTCAATAAATTAAGGATGTGTTACCCACTAGATATATATGCTTAGGTGTTTTTATTAGGAAATTACGGAATTTCGGATAAACAATTCTCTTCAACTTTGTACATAAGTGGCCGTTGTTACTAGATTTTATTTCATGCGTCACCGATGAGTGTTTTATAAAAGAAGAAAAAAAAAAAAAAAAACGCATGGCTGGAGTAGGGAATTTAATTCCTTGTAATTTGGATGAGTTTATTTTGAACACACATGCAGGTGGAACGTTATGTTATATCTGTATTAACAAATAAAATACAAATTGAGACTTGGATGAAGAGTTGTCTCACTGGCACTCATACCACATCTTCTTATATATATATACAGTATCAATAGATGTAAATGGCTAAAATTATATACAAAAAAAAAAAAAAAAAAAAAACACAAACTACAGCAATAGTACAACACCCACAATGCCATGACAACAACATATTAGTTATTTTATTGCATCATATAATATGCGTTTTATTTTTAGATCAAAAATATCAATACTGCATTTCATCTTCCTCGGGATTTTGGCGGTAAGTATTTTGGTAAACTGAAATACTAAGAAAGATCACATTTAAGATGTTTCCTAACACTGAATTTTATCTAACTTGTTGCAAATCATTTTTTTCTCATTGCCTTAAAGCAGAACTTTTGACTCATGTTAGCACACTTAATATTGCTCATTGTGATTGGTAGCTCACTTATCTTTTTTTTTTTTAAGTACATGCTTGATGAAGTTACTTTTGTAAACGTTTAGTAATTTTGCTAAGTACATTCACTGTCTTGAAAGCAGCTCAATTAATAATGCGATTCTTTAGTATTGCAACTGAATATCAACTTTTGAATAACATCCTAATATTTGAATTATCTTCCATGTTATATGAGGTGCTAAGTCTTATAAAACTAACAATAAAGATGTACATGTATAGCATTATAATTCTATGAAAAATTGTATCAATTAGGATTCGTTTATTTTCGTGGATACCAATATTTGCGGCGAACGAAAAATTTCCGTCGAGATTTGATTTCGTAGTTCTGCATAATTCAGCAAACAAGCAACTTTAAACAAACAATTTGGGAAAAAGTGACAGTTAATCTGAAAAAATGCTGCCACTTTATGATAAAGTTTTGTCGTGTATTTGTGCATTATATTTATTTTTTTACAACAAACTTGCAGTTCATTCTAAAAGTTGTTTTTTTCGGGGATCTAATCTTATTGTTAATCTTTATTCAGACTTGCAATATATTTATTTTCTAATTATCTATCTTAAAGAATATGTATGTATTATTCCAGGTGTGCAACATCGGAACACTCGGATTGGCGATAAATGTTCGATACGATTCAGTGTTTGGAAACTCAGATATAGAGGCATTGCTGTCGAAGTTCAGAATAGCAGACCACACCTTTACCAGAGCACTCAACATATTTTCTATCGTTGTTGTAACTTTTTCCGCCACATCAATTGCTGTCATAATATTTACATTTTTTCCCATTGCTTCATTGAAATGGAAAAGAATGTTAGTGCTTTTTGTAAGTGCAAATAAAGCCAAAATACTTTGAACTGATCTGAAAAAAGTAACTTTAAAATACGAGAAAAAAGAATCTCTCAAAAACCATTTACACAATGAATTACCATATACAGACCACATACCTGATGAAAATGAGAATCAGGGAGAAAACAATAATAAAACAATATTAGTGTTATATAAAAAAGACACATGGAGTCTTCTCAAAGGGTACATATGGCTTCATGAGTAAATAAAGCTAATACTACATGATTACCAAAATTAACCCATGTACAAGGTGAGTTTTTATATTACTGTTCTACTCGAATACGACAAATATAAAATAAAAAAGTATACTGAAGACATACAACGCTCATGGCTAAGTTGAGGAAAAAGATGATCGTAAGCTGCGAATTTGTTGATTATCTTAAGTTAAAGTTTTTCATGCAGTTACAAACATTTATTTTCTTACGCAAATTTACCATAGCTCCCTTAATAGAAATGAATGCTATTAAATAAGTCGATTGAAAGAAAGAAAGTGAAAATACGATATGTTTTTTTTTTTTGCAGAGTGTAGGATTATGGAGTATAATTACATTGGCAAACATAGTAGAAATAGGTTTGTGGGGAAAGTTTATATCAAGCGTAAGTATAGAGTCACGTAGTTAGCATGATATCAATATGTTACTTCTACAATTTTTGTGATTGTCTTCATAATTAACAAAGCGATGTGTAATGCCATCAAATGATTCAACTCCAAAAAGAACGAAATTGGCTATGTAGACAGATTTTGCACCTCCGGCTATGTATGAATCATACGCTAATCGACTTCCAAGCAGTTGTATTGTCACAATCTGGAATATAACAAATTATAGTCGCCGTCACGTAAAATTGGTACCATGTTTTTGGTTGAAAAATATTAAACTAACAACCGCCTTCATTCAAGATGACGTTTTTCAATTAACGGAATCAAATATCATTCCAAAAATCAACTACTGTCCTACCTTTTATTGTGTTTGCACTGTATAATCCTGACCTTCACATAATCCAAGATTATGTTGTATGGTGGAATCCGACATTGTTATTACCGGAAGTGTTGCCGTGGAGTTCCACGTGCTGTCTATTTTCTCGTGTCTCTCGGAGCTTTTCATCATCTTTTTTCAAAGCGCGGGAAATTGAATCATTAATAACAATGATATTACCGAAGAGTAACGAATGTTATGTAAATAAGGGATCCTCATAGAAACCAAGATGGCGGTTTTACAATGTAAGTAATCTTGAAAAATGTGAAGGTCAGGATTATACAGTGCATACGGATATTTGGACCGGATTTTTATTCCGCTAATTGAAAAACATCATCTCGAGTGAACGCGGCTGATATTTTAAAAAATTTTGACAAAAATCATTGTGCCAATTTTACGTGACGGCGACTATAGATAAAATTCTAGTTACTGATACTATGCTATGCTTTGCTATTATCTTTAGATCTGAGACTGTTCTAAAACGTAGTCGCTGTGATGCTCGATACCTTAAATTTCAAGGTCAAAATACAGAAATTAGAATAATTTGAACAACATAATTATGACACATTATTTTTGTTCGATTCTCTGTATTAAGAATAAAATAAACCAACATATATTAGTTTTTAACAAGAAAACATTATGTTGATTGCTACAGCTGTTCGGTTAAAAAATTATGATTACAATTGCAACACACTCACGATTGCCTTATGGGAAGTTTATCATTAAGGACTCTTTTACATTCCATGTTTTAAAATATGTTCTGATGACATTCCAAATATTATAACTCGAGCGAATTTAATTAAAAACACCTATTGCGAAATGTTTTACTCGCAAAAACAAATATTGAATATTTTTGTTTTGCTGCCATGACTGCAAAACAACGCAAGACAGAGTGAAATCCTTAAGGTAATAATTACAAATGAACCATGATGCATCCAACAGGACTGAACACAATTTAAGAGGTTAAGGGCTACCGCTGAAAAATATGAAACTCACTTGGTCCTACTCTCAGTTGCTATTTAAAAGCTGGGTGATCTTGATTTGATTATTGTTGCATAAAAAAAGAATGGGAATTTTAAAAAATCTACAAAAAATGAAATCGGGTGTATAAAAATTTTTTTTTTTTTCAAAGACGTTGACCGAACCTCATTGTTAAGTTGTAATTAGGTTTTCATTTGTATGTGAAGCAAATGGTGTTTTGAAATATAGGCAACAGAAGTCTTTCGCTGCTCAAACTCCTGCAGAAAACTTTAAAGAATAACAAAACTTTGGTTAATCATACGAACAGAGCGATATCGGAGCGATATGCATCGATTTTCATGGTACAAAATAGGACTCAATCGGTAAATCTATTATTCGGAACACACAGTTTAGAATTACAAATTGATAATTTGGTCGAGGAATTCATGTTGAATATTCTTTCCTGAATGGTATTCGCTTTTACAGGCAGACAAAGAATTAGAAGATATAATCAGTACTGAATTAATAAACAATACGTACACTTATCAACATTCACAAGGATCTGGCTACTTCAACAGGGAAACGTCGCTTTCTTGGAATTCGTTATTTATAAAAGTAAGTGATTTTTTTCTGTAAGTGATTCATTTCCTGCACGAGGAATTGTTATACAACTCATTTAGGTAAGTGTTTAAGAATAACAAAAGTTGCCTTACAGTATTATTTCCGTGAAAACGATATATGTTACTGGAAAAATTATCACCTGGAGACGATCGTCCGGAAAAGTCTAAAAGGATAAATAAAGGCAACAGTAGTATACCGCTATTCGAAACTCATAAATCGATAGAGAAAAAAACAAATCCGGGTTACAAACTAAAACTGAGGGAAACGCATCAAATATAAGAGGAGAACAACGACACAACAGAAACACAACATTAAAATGTAACACACACACAGAAACGAACTATAATATAACAATGGCCATTTTCCTGACTTGGTACAGGACATTTTAAGAAATAAAATGGTGGGTTGAACCTGGTTTTATGGCATTTTTCTATTATACTCGTACAGTTGTAAAACATCACAAACATTGCTTTTGCTTTGCATTTGTGTTTTTGCTGTCCATGTACTAGTTTTATGTAATGGCTGGATACCACTGTTGTGTAATAAAGATAGATGCATTTTGTCATTTATCGAAGGACGTCATTATTTGGCATGTGACGTCACAGATTGAGCTTTCATATTTTCTGGCACGAGAAATGCAACTATAAAAAAGAACTCAATGAAATACCATACAAAACACACAATAATACAATAAAAAAAAATGTTTCTATAGACAACAGGACGCAAATTGTAAGGTAACCTAGGTGCTTCAATAATTAAGCAGTTCTTTTAAAGCTTTAAAAACACGACAAAAGAAAATCTGAAGGTAACCCAGGTATTATGGATAAAAGCAGTTTATACATACTCTCCTGTTTGAATATATGATAAAGCGTATAAAACATGGCAAAATCCGTATCACATACAATATCACCCTCGATTAATATCATCACTCGGGTCTAATGCCTTTGAACTGATATTGGTATCTCAATATAATACGGGTTATTATACGGATTCTGCCATGTATTATTCTCTATGTAACACAGCAATGTCTACGATTTTAACAAATACAAACCCGAAAATAGTATGTTTATTTATAGGCTGAATGCTGTGGCGTTGGAAGTAACATAACGAATTCATTCACTGCATCATATTGGTATATGTACCGGCGTGATTCGACCTCCCAGCGTATTCCAGTACAGTGTTGTAAATCTCAGACAGAAGTGTATCAATATGCGTATCAATACGACTCGGACTGTACAGCTAATCTAGTAAACGGTTATTACCATAGTCAGGTAAATGTATATCTGCACTAAAGTATATCGAAAAAATGCTGTGAAATTATAAGCATACACTACAGTACCACTGGCGTATGGTTTTGTATATGTCTGGTACATAATCTTTTGTTATGATATGGTTATACAGAAGTTAAAAAAAGTATTATATGTAATAAATATATGTGTAGAGTTGTGCATTGCCTAAAAGTAATGTCAGTTCCAAATGTCTAAATTGACAGTGTAGATACTATTCTATACGCTATCCGGAAGTCGCGATTTTCGAAGCGATGATTTCCAACTCGCTAACAGGACGGTTTTGCCTACGGTGACTTTTCTCATCATTTGTTTACTCCTATATCTATAAAGTGCTTTGAACATCTTCAATGTATGTATAGCATCATACATATGAGTAACTGTAACAAAAACATGCATTAGAATATAAAATATACGTGTGCATCACACCAACTTGATAGAAAAAAGTGAAATCGATGGACAATTTTGCTCTCGTAGTACAAAGCAAATAATCTTTTATTGCAAATATTTGCATCAGTTTACAGTTATATATATACTGTTTCAATATTCTTTCGTATTTAAGTAGAATATTCGTTTTTCCCATAAAAACATATGTTTTACTTGAGGATCCCAAAATAAATTACTGTACGATCAGACTAGAACTGACTGTATTCTAGAAGCGATTTCAGATTTTTTGACTGTATAACAAGTCGTGATTTTGAAAAAAAAAAAAAAACAACGGCAATTTGAAGGTACATATGTGTCTATGTGATATTATGAACTGTACATTCAGGGAACTATAATGTGTAATTTCTTTCATCAGACAATACAAATATATTTCTGATGATTTTTGTAGACGGCAAAATAATTGTATTTTTGTTCCGTCAGTCTTATTTAAAATCAAATGCCTAAAAAGCAATACATGATTCGCTTGTAGACTTTGTAATAGTGTATCGTTGCAGTTATCTGTTTAGCTATTACATTTTTAAAGACTATTTACACCGTCCGCCGTTGACCAATTGATGATAACATAAATCAAGCTTGTCTTTTTTTAAATTACAAAAAAATGGATAAAGAAAGCTTTGCGAAGGGAGATAATTCATGTGATATAATTTAGGTAAGTTTACAGAAATCATTACCTGTATCAATAACGAATGAATTTAAAATGAAAAGTATTTTATCAGTTTACTTAAAGTGATTTCTGGGTTAATCCATATATGTCATTGTACTGATTGCATTTGTTAATTACGTGGCAACTTGTGAAAATGATGATAATTTGCTTATGTACTTTCACCCTTTTTAACAGGTTTTTCCACAGAAAAATCTGTTGGTAGGTTGAAGGTTGGTGCGACCATTAAATCGTTTACACCCGCTGTACTAAAATTTTAAAATAAATTAAGACTTGGATTGAGAGTTGTCTCATGGGCACTCATACCACATCTTCTTATTTATATTATTTTGGTGATGTTAGAATGCTGCCAAACATTGTCCATGCCCTTTACTCATGAACAAAGCTTTTAAAATTTTAATTTGTCGCTACTGATGCCAACATGGAGGTCAAGTTTGATATTGACGATTTTTACTGTTTCTGATCATGAGGTATGCTTCTTGAAAGATTTAAAAATGGTGTTTCCAGTCGTGTCCGTGCGTTAACTCATGAATCGTTCAATCATACAACTCTTCAAACTTTAATATGTTGTTACTGATGATAACATGGAGGTCAAGTATGATATTGATGATTTTCACATTCAACGTTCAAGAGAGATGGTTCTTGAAAGATTGAAAATGCAAGATATAAATAAATTTTACAAAATCTGGATTGCTGTCTTCTGAAAGGCTCTTGTTTTGATTTTCCTTTGGAGTCGGCTATGTTTTTTTTTATCTTTTATGATAAGGAATCCGAGAAAGATTGATTAATAGTTATATCAGTGACGGATCCAAAAACTATCAATGCATTTGTATCGGAACATATTTAAAAATGGCTGGAACCCCCAATGTATATTAAGTGGTTTATGAGGAGATGCGCTTACAAAACCGGCGAAACATATTGTACCGGTCCAACTGACGAACGGAAAGACGGACTTCATTATCATTATAAACCCCCGCTTTACAAAGTGGTGTACAATTGAGTGTCAAAGAGACAGCTCTACATCCAAAACAAAGTGAAGGAACTGTGATCAATTATAGGCTACAGTACGGCCTCGAATGTGTGTAAATACATGCATTTTTATATAACAATTAAATTTGTGTGTTTGTACAATTTTAAGTATAACGGAGGACATTTCTGAAACTTATATATACAACAAACTTTCCTCTTATTTTAGCAACATTTAAACATCCTTATACTTATGTAGTAAGTCGAGTACACCCTATCGAGCTAAAACATGTTTTATAAGTTTTCAGGATGTGAATTTATTGAAATATATTTGTGTTATTTAGAAAAATGCCACCTTCTAATGTATCGTAAATAACTTTGAAATCACCACTAGAATACAGTGAAATAAAGACTGATCATACTGTTTCAAAATATACAAGCGAGACTGATCGTACAGTGAGAAATTCAAACAAGTGTAATTTTCTTATTTCTGTCTTCAAAGATCTGATTGAAACTTTTACCACCACTTGAAATATACTTCATTTAGTTAATTAAGTCTGGTTTTTACGTTAATTTGTACACTAAGAGGGTAAAAAGATTGTTTTTAGGTTAACCGACTGATTTTCGTTAGTGATGCACTTGAAAATCTCTTGATTAAGGCAAAGATACGAATAATGAATGTTCTGAATTTAATTCTAAACCATTTGAGAATATCGATGTCAGCTGAATTAATCATTAAGCAATGTACAGATGATCAACTTACCGTTTAATTCAGTATATCTATCAAATTTAAAATATGATCCAAAAAGTTCTCGCTTCGACTTGCGACTTCCGGATAGCGTACAGAATAATATCTACACTGTGAATTGGCTGTATAAGTGTATATATAAGAAAATGTATGTATATTTTTCATTTCGGCATGAAATCTTTTTTACTGACAATGGTTTTTGTTGGTCGAAATATTTTATGTCGAAAATGTGGTTTTATTATAAACAGATATTTGGAACCGATAAATTGGTGAAAATCATACAATACTGTTTTCGCTTAAATTGTATTTTCAAAGTCACGGTCTGTTTTTGTATTATGAAAGACTTAGATAAGAGTTTTCTGTAGCATATGAAGAATAACATTTGTAATCAAATTCCAAAACACAGTAGAGGCAACGTTTTATAGCAAAGCGATATTCAAACTCATTATCGCATCGCAGGTAAATTACCAAGTTGTGATTGGTTTAACGCCGTAGGGGGTTAGTAAATTTCAAAGGGGGATCATGACGTTACGTCTTTTGTTAATTGTGACGTCATCTATTAATTTTGTTGTGTTTTTTGTTTGTTTATTTTTATACAAAACACAGTAGGAAAAGTCCTGTATGTGATAAATTCGTTATACGGTTCCCTACTGACCCCTTACGAATCCACAGATTGGTAGTAAAATCCATAGGAGACTCGGCCTACAGCTTCGCCTCCTTTGGATTTTAATAACCCTCTATGGATCCGTAGGGGGGTCAGTAGCAAACCATATAACTTATATTAGCCGAAAAAACTGACAATACAATGACAGAAGACGTAAAAAAGACCAAATTACTATATAACAGTCTACAGATGTGAACATAAAAAGATATAAACTGAACAACACGAATCCTATCAAAATCATGGTTTGTGATAAACGTCAAACAAACGATTTTAATTAGTAAAATAATTTAGCACATGTATCTTGATGAGACAACAACGTGTACAGTATCACGTTACGTTAGAACCTATTACTGCTCTTGATGCTGACTTGCTGAATTTGTAGTATGAAACAAAACAATCTTTTTGTATCTTTATATTTCTAATATTTTTATTTCACAATTAAAGAACTATTTTGGCATGTATTATAACGAAATATTTAGAATTGTTTAAATTAAATGTTTGGTTAACATAAGTCCTCGAAAAGCCGTCAATCCAATATGACTAGGTAAAAGTTATAGCAAAACAACAATTAAATAATGTACTTGCACATTTTAATAAATAAATATTTTTAAATATAATTTTGATGCACCAGGGATGTGATAAAGTAATAGTTAACAGATTGGATTTATACAGTCTTCTATTCTTTGTACTTATGGGGATCAACGTTTTGGCTGAGGTAAGATTTGAATGTAGTTGTGTAGCAAGAGCGGTATTGATTTTTGTATAAAGTAGCTTAAGCAAAAGCATTTTGACAGACGAATGTATACCCGGTATCATCGTAAGAATATATTGTTTTTTTCAATATTCATTTAAGAATCAATTGCATTTTCATCATTACAAGACGTTCTTTTCATTTTCAAGAGTCCTGTACCAAAACAAACCCTTATTTTAATTAAAACAGAGGTCTTGTCAAAAGTAGGTTTGCGGTAATATTGATTATATGATCATTTAGTTTAGCTTAGTGAAGTTCTAATTCATCTATTAGATAAATATAAACTTTCCCGTTGCGCTTTCATTAACCTTTTTCTTAGACGGTTTACAACAATAAACAATTAAACAAATGCATTTCTCCTCAATCTATATTTTCAATTCAGTAAATATAGCCAATGCAGTGATCCATAGGACCTATTTTTGCGACTAAAGCTGTGCAACTCTTATGAAGTTTCATATCTTAGAACGGAACGTTGACATGCACTACTTATTTATTCAAAGGTCAAAACATAGGACTCTGCAGCATATTTTCAACATTTCAATCCTCGAACGTGTTACAGTTGGTTTTCTCTTATAGTTGATGATTTTCTCTCGGATTTTTGTTTATAACCCGGATTTGTTTTCTCCCAATGGATTTATGAATTTTGAACAGCGGTACACTACTGTTACTTTTATAAGACTTAAACTAAAATTATGTACTTCCCCTATCTTTCTTTTTAATCTGTCTCAGAATTCATTATTTATAGTGGTAACAAGGGTTATTTTTCTATTGTTATATGTTTTCTATCCAGAGAAAGGGAGAAAGTGTAATGGCACTAAGTTTACTGCACCAGATGCGCATTTTGACCGGTGTCTCTATAGTGATGTTTGATGCAAACAAATTGAAAACCTATTTAAAAATTGAAGAGCTGATAATATGACAAAGGACAAAAATCAATAGCTCAAGACTGTAAGCATGACACATGCAATTATTTCAAAGTAACTACCATATCATGAAAAAAACATGATAGCTGACTTTACCAACGAAAATTCGTAATTATCACTGAGTAAAGTGTTATGTTGGTCATATGCTAGACTGATTGATACTACATATCAAGTTATAACAAAGGAAAACAATAAACCAAATACGTTATATCAAATAGATTGATCTTTATCTAATTTTTTTGTTGTTGAAAATTCTAGTAAAAACCAAGATTTTATCTGATGATTGTTCGTGAAAGTATTTTGAGGATTGCAAAGCTTAAAAAAGCGATAATAGTTAAATTGTCATTTATTCATTAGATCATTCATGTGGGGTTTTACGAATGGGGTTTCGTTTGCTTACTACTAAGTGCAATAATTTGTTGTTTTCTGTTTGTTACATAACATTGTCTTTTTTTATGAGGTAGAAGTTTTTGCCGGCTTTTTACATATAAAGCTACATAACAATTGGAGAGAAATCATGATAATATTCGAACGACACATTTGTGTTTATCAGACCTTTGGTTTTGATCAGTATTATCGAACAAATTCTTTTAGATTGTTTTGTATGTGTATCTTGATACGCATCAACCGAATATAGGCGTCATAATGATTCAATGTGTTATGTCATGTTAGTTTGAAAGTTGTGTTTTTTTTTATTCTGTTTTTCTTAGATTGGTATGATAGCTACTACTATATACAATGCAGTAAGTCTAACAAAGGGAGAGAATGAGTTACGTGTTCGATATAGATCGGATGAAGACAATGTTGAATTAAATGAAATAACTGGAAACACAACTCGGAATTATGTACAAAGATGATAGATACGTAGTTGTTTGATATGGCCGAGAATTACACAATGCAGAAAATTAACCAATTAACAATTAATAATACATCACACAATTTTTGACTGACATTCACGATGCAAAAGTGACTATTGGAAACGCTGAAGCAGAAAAGCTCAACAACTAATTAATCGAACGGAGTAACAAAACACTGATTTAGTTGCTGACTATTTTGTATTCATGCTGTATTGTTATTTTTGACGTTTTAGAGCTGTGAAATTGTGTGAAGTCGAGTTGTTATTTATATGTGTATCACTCGTTATTTATCTTTTGTAATTTATGTGTGGTTTATGCAGTGCTAGAATATTAATATAGTATCAATAAATTCATTGTTGTAACCATCTGATATTGAAACGATACCTACAAAAAAAGTGAAATCACAAAAATATTGAACTCCGAGGAAAATTCCATCGGAAAGTCCCTAATTAAATGGCAAAATCAGATGACAAAACACATCAAACGAATGGACAACAACTGTCATTTTCCTGACTTGTTACATGTATTTTCAAATGTAGAAAATGGTGGATTGAACCTGGTTTTATAGCGCTAAACCTCTCACTTGTATGGCAGTCGCATCAACTTCTATTATATTTACAACGTTGCGTGAACAAAACAGGCATAATAAATAAAATAGTCAAAATATGGGTACAGCAGTCATCACTGTGTTACTATCTCAAAACAAACAATCATTTACCAAAAAAAAAAAAAACACACTAAAGCATCTATCAAATTAAAAAACACATTCATTGCTTCGCGTGTCTGACTTCATAAAAATGTAAACGTCATATAGGAAGAAATTTTGTCGTTCAATGTTTATTCAAAACAATTATGATTTCACATGAAGAATGGTGGTATACAGGGTTAAAAAACAGAAGTTATGTTAGAATTATTTCAGAAATAGACCGAGATTTAAAATTGTCCAGAAGTTCTTTAGAATTTTTCTAGAATCCACATATGGTTAATACCACTACGCGAGTAAATAATTTTGTCGTTTATCGTTCAAAGTATTTTCAAATTTATAATAGAACAATAACATAATGACATATAATAATGTAAGTTAATAGTCTAATCACAAAAATGTAATTCTACCTACTATTTAGAATTTTTAGTCATCAATGCTCTTGATCTTTGTCCTTTGACTTTCTGTACTATTTTGATCGGAGCGTCACTGATGAGTCATATGTAGACTAAATGCACGTTTTGTGTATTTAATTATAAGCCTGGTACCTTTGATAACTAAGACCGTGTCGAAATGTCCTTTTATAATGTTTATTTGTGTATTTCTCTTTCCTGAACATTCTTACATTTATTTGTACTGTAAGCCTATCATGTAATGTTGTGTCATATTAAACATTGCCATTGAAGCGCAAGGTTTGGCTAGACGCAAAACCAGTTCACCCCACAATTTTTTCTTAACATGTCCTATACCAAGTCAAGAAACTTGCAGTTGTTATTTTGTAGTTCTTTTCGTTGTGTTGAATTGTCGTTTTGTTTTCTTTACAAAAGTGAAAGTAGCCTAGCCAATACCGTATCGCTACCAGGTGGTATAGTGGAGTGACAAATCGGGAAAAGTCGCTTATTTAAAGAGTTTAATGGACCGAAATACCTCACAGCCGAAAATTCACATGAAGATTGAGTAAACATTATCCTTTCCTTTTAGCTCTGTCGTAGAGTTTTCCCACGGTGCATTTTTTTGTAAAATCGCGTTAAGGTGTGATTTTCGGATTATTTTATTTTTCATTTTCAAACACGGGAACGCTTATAATAAATTCCCGAATGAAGGTATAAAAAAAAAAAAATTGGTATCAGATGAAAGAGTGATGTATCAGCTTTTATTTGACATCAAACTTTAATATCATTTGAACATATAAATTGAGTGAATTACACGATTTTCAAATGTATGTAACATTTTTTTCAGTCTTACCGTCTGTCGAAGTATATTATTTTCCTATTTCTTATATATTTCACCAATAGTAAATTTTCACAAAAAGTAGTGGAACAACCAATACTTAACAAGTTTTGATATGTAAAAGTTTGATAGAACATACAAAACAACTTTTACAAGCATTTTTATAAAACTCATCACATAGCAGTATTACTACTCAATTTTCACCTCAACAAGTCATGTAACGTTCCCTTTTCCTATTTTCCCCTGTCATATAAAATGCAATGAATTTAATATGCATTTTCTTAAGTTTTATTAAAAAACAAAGAATATATTTGTATCAATAGTTGTGTTTATGTGCTTGAATAAGTACAGATGCTAAGGCTAATTAACTTTTGCGGTGCTTTTATTCTTGTTTTTCGAATTTTCGAAAAGACTAATTTTAAACCACATTGGAGCACATCCGAAAAATTCCGGAAAATTATTGTCAGTGCTAATTCCATTAAATAAGAACGATTAAATAGCTTAGATCGTGATATATCGCCTTGACATGTCCAAGAAGAAAACATTTTCATGCATTTGAATTAGTAAAAAAAACATGTCTACATGATGATCTCTTTGCGAAAGAAAGAAAAAAACATTTTCGTTGTCGTATAGTTTGCTTGCCAGTAACATTTGTTTACAGATATTGCAATTTGCGAAAAAAAATTATGAAAAGCTGTTTACGATCTTTCGAAATTTCAAATTATTTCTATCTTTACAATGTATTCCAACCTCTCTGATAAATATTTTGCCTGGTTAGTAGATGACAGTTATTTTCAAATTGATAATAATTACCATGCACTCTCATTTGATACTGAACGGAAATGTATACTGTAGCTTCAAGTGTGTGATTTTCCTATATGTAAAACCAATACACTCCTGATCAGATAAATGGCATTGGTATTGAACAATGTTTTTATGTAAAATGGTACAACAGTTATTGAGATTTGGCCAATGACTGCTTTAAAACCATAATAAAAAACAAATATGTGGTATGATTGCTAATAAGACAAATCTCCACAAAAGACCAAAAATTACACATACATTTATAACTACAGGTCACCGGTCGGCCTTCTACAATAAGCAAAGCCCTTTCTATAGAGTTCAACCTTTAATTATACTTGTTACTAAACATGTATGCCATCATAATTTTGTACTTTTAATTAAAATATCTTACTGTATTTGTTTACCTTAACTATTGTATATTGTATAATTCTCTGTAAACTTTTATCTAGTTTTCAGAGAATAAAGTATCTATCTATCTATCTATCCTATCGCATAGTCAGCAATAAAGGGCCCGAATTGTCAAATGTAAAACAATTCAAACGAGAGAAACAATGGCCTTATTAATGTACAAAGTAAAAAACAAACAACAGAAATGTAACAGCAACAAATGACAACCAATGAATAACAGGCTCCTGACTTAGGACAGCCACATACAGAATGTGGCGAGGTTAAACATGTCAGCGGGCGCCCAACCCTACCCTTACATCGGACATTGGTGTATATAAAAAGAAGACGTGGTATGATTGCCAATGGAACAACCCTTAGCAAGAGACCAAATGACACAGATATCTACAACTATAGGTTACCGCACGACATTCACTAATGAGCAAATTCGATACCACATAGTGAGCTATTAAAGGCGTCAAAGGGACAATAAGGTTTTTTCAAAATGGTGGTTGATCAAAATTGTTCATCAAGTCATTGAATGCAGATCAATTAGAGATTGTAAGAAATTTCTTTGTGCACCTGAAAATAAACATGGGTTGATAAGATTTTTAGGTACATTGTAACTATGCACTATCGCACTACAATAATTTTGATTTGCAAGAAAATGTCGAAATATTTCTAGCGGGATCTTTTCAAAATCTATAGACTGTGTAGCATATTTGTGTAGGATATGTAAGTGACTGAAGAGGCAGATATAAGAATTATTCTGCCGCCTTTTTTTTTGGCCAATGAAAAGATATTGAAAAGTTATTCCGGGGGTTGCATCATATACATATATTAAAACCGTAACAGTTATGTTTTATTTCTAATAAGGTCTTTTCCTTAGATGTCAAACATGATGAATCGTGATTTTAGACTGGAGGCGTTTCTTCAACCAACGCAACAAGACAGCTTTTACCTATTCAAGACATATGCAACTTTTTAAAAGTTATTGGACCCCTGATGTCTGGCACACCAACAACAGCTCGCGCTCTTACAGAATGTGACTCGTCTTCTCTAATCGAAATTGGAAAAGGAAGATAATTACAAGGGGTTGGGAAAAAAAAAAGCATGTATCAAAATTTGTCATTCTAGCTGGTTCTTACATTGATACATAAGTTGCAGTGAAAATCAATTCACCGCGGATCCAAATGACCCTAGAAGCAATGGTCAATCAGTATATGGAGATCTGAATAAACTCATGAGTATTGTCGGCGCCATACAATGACATCCACTTTTTTTCTAGTATTCAGTTACCTTTTCAAATTGATGTGCATATTGATATCTAGAGTTAGTGTATTATAATTATACATAAACAGCCAACAGACTATCTACACCGAACAAACATCAAGAAGTAAAATCCCTGTGAATCTTTGTTTGAAGTTCACATATATATCGGGCTGTCAAGTCTCCTATATATTCCATTGTTAATAGGTATAAAAAGATGTGGTATGAGTTCCAATGAGACAACTCTCCATCCAAGTCATCATTTGTAAAAGTTAACCATTATAGGTCAACGTACGATCCTCAAAACGGAGCCTAGGCTCACATCGAACAGTAAGGGCTCCACAAAATGACTAGTGTAAAACCATTGCAATGGTCACATTTACATAAAAAACTAGAAACGAGAAACATGTATGAACCAAATCAACAAACTACAACCATGTCTGTCGTTGTTTTATAAAAAAAAGGGGGACACATATTCTCAATGTGCTATTGGTCTAGTACTAATTTATTTATTAACATAAATACAAATTTCATATACTATAGTGTCATGAACATGAAGACTAATTTAAAGTTCCAACATCCTTTTAAGTTTAAAATATCAGTCAAGAATTTCATATTTTTTTTCATAACACCATGGACCGGGTGTTAACTTTACAGTTCTTATTTCTCCTCTGTCCTTTATGGCATTTTAACAAAACTTTCCCAAACATATCTTTATGTGTGGCCATATATTATTGCATAGCTAAATCTTAATTATGAATATTTTTGGTCGATAATTTCTGTATATAAAGATATTTGATTCTCTAGTAATCAGACATAAATATGAATAGCTGTATTTGTGGAGCATTCCTAGCGTATACTTCCATCGAAAACATTTCTCATTTAACATGAGAGACTACCGAGAAATTGTCCAAAATGTCTAAAATTTACGATTTTTTAAAATCCCCCCTTTTTACATTTGACCGCAGTTTTCAAAAATCTGCACCACTTTGGCACACTACGGCATGCTTTAATCAAAGGATATTATATGTATCTACAAAATAAGACAAAAATTAGCCGTGAGGTTTTTCGGTCCATTAATTTTTTCTATTTACCTTATTTGTCACCGTACTAGTATTAGATTTATATTCTATTTACAGATAGGACAAGATGCGCGTTAAGTATTTTGCAACTTTTGAACCATAGGTTTAAAGAGAATAATAAGAGGTAACGCGTTGGTTTCAAACTTAACGAGAATGTTCGTTAGAAAAATTGGAGGTTCGCAATAACAATCAAAAATATAAAAACAGATATGAAATCAAAAACCATTTTTGTCAAATTCATCTTTACCAACTAAGAAAAAACTATATATGTTCAATAAACCGATCGGAGAAAATGATCAATTTAATGCATTGCGAGAAACCAAACCTGGAAAAAAATCTTCAGTTTATGTGATACAGTTTATATTAATGATAGATATGAAATACACTCTGCACACAATAAATGATTAATTATGATTACTACGACATTATCGGAAGACATTAAACATGCAGATGCATTAAACACATATCTTAAAGAAGCGGAGATAGATTAAGGGAAAGTCATACTCCTAAGTCGATGACAAACTGCAAAGGTCATGACTAATTTAGAAAACCGACAGTTATAAAAAAAAAACAGCTTATTACCTCTAAAAATAAAAATCGGGGGTCAAAACATGGTCTACGGAAGGATTGGCTAATCATGCTATATACAAAAAAACAAACTTTATTCTCCTTGTTAACGTGTTGTCCTGATTGAAAAATTTGCATCGGTAAACAATCCTTAAACTTAAGGAAATCAAAACTATCAGGACCAACTTTAATTAGTTATGACGTCTTTTAACATTGGATGTGCATTAGTTTTTTTTCTTTATGAAAACATGATCAACTTACATGTATGAGTTGTAATTGGCTCACTCAAAATGAGTATCATAAGATCAGTAGAGTGTCTATCGTAGCGTTGCATGTTGTTTTTCCGCTTCGTGCTAATCAGTATGACAGGTATACATGTAGCTGATGTGCAGCAGTTGATATTTTTGTTCAGAAAAACATCATTAACTTATTAAATGTAATTGGCCTTTAAACTTCCTTCCAAACATCATGAGTATTATAAGATCAGTAGAATGACTATCGTTGGTATAGCTGACCTTGGATGACTTTGCTTATTATTTTTTTTTTTATACTTTTCGGTCACAGAGTTGTTCCTGATTTTCCTGTTTCATCATTGATTGTCAAATATTCGGCTGTGATGATTCCTGGTGATGATAAATCCAAAAAAAAAAGTGTTTCGGACGCAAAACCTAATAGCGTGACTGACGTGTACATTAGTCTGAGCCTCGTAGTCAACTTGCGTTTTGGGTTTTTTCATTTGGAATTAAAACCCAATTAATGAAGGTCGAACGGTGTTTATGTCAACACATGTCAAATTTGATGAAAGTCTTTGAGTATAGTTGTCAACCTAAGCTATGAAATAACCTTCTGAGTGGATGAAAAATGCAATGATTGAACGTTAACTAGTGTTATTAAAAACAAATTTAAAACGGACGAAATTGTATTAAAATGAATCAAAGAAAATTGTGTTAAAATGAAGACTGAAAATGGGGAATGTGTCAAAGAGACAACAACCCGACCAAAAAGTAGAAACCAGCCAAAATCCACCAATTGGTATTCTACACAGCGAGAAAATCCCGCACCCGGAGGCGTGTTTCAGATGGCCCCTTATCAAAATTGTGTACCAGTTCAGTGATAATGGACTTAATACTAAACTCCGAAAATATATATAGTTGAAAAAAAAACCGATGGAATAGCATGAACTCAAAAATACTGTAAATTCAGTAATTATTGGGTGCATTTATTATTGCGAGGTATGCAGAATGTGCTGACAACTGGGCTGGTGATACCTTCGGGGAATAAAAACTTTACCTGCAGTGGCATCGACCTATTGGTTGTAAATGAACTTTTCATAGATACTAGTACCAGGATTAAGATTTTATGTTTGCGCAAAACGTATGAATTTGAAGCTGAAATGTGAAATTCGTGTAGTTGTTGTTACCAATAATATAATTTTCCGCAAATATCAATTATTGATGGGCCAATGTTTGTGCGTAGAACATAATTTAAGACTTAGATTTGGGCAGTGGACATATATGATAAAAGTCGTAGAAGCATTAAGGCCCGGTTTTAGTTCAACAATATAATATGTTTGACAACTATTTCAAATTAGCACATATTGTTTGGAAATACCATGGTAACTCATTAAATGTGAAATTTGTTTTTATATTCTGAATACCTTATATTTTAGTATGGTTTGGACAAATTTAAGATATAAATGATAACGTTTAAATTTTCAGTTATATTTCAGCCAGAGTTTTGTGCATAGTGCAAGCTTTGAGTTCTCCCTAATATATATTTTGTTTAATAAATAAATGTTTTTGCAAATGTTTTCGCTTTCCATTGTAATTTAATGAGCTGTCAGAATAAAATTTACTGAAATAGTCTACCAACCTCATCTTATATTTGCTATTTTGATTTATTAAACGCATGGCTCATTGAAAGCATATGTATTGGTTACAACATTTTAAATCGTATACTAATTCAAAATGCATTGAAGCATAAAAGTTAAATACAATGAATTAATTTAATTTCGGTTTATTTATATATTAAAACATTCATTCGATGTGATTGTTTAGGTATAGTACATACATTACCTTGTTAACTGATAAAACACGTAGAGCCTATTAATACCTATCATAGCATTAGACCGATACATCGTTCGTTTAAATGATAACTAGGTATTTCCAGATTGCATTATAGTATTTGAATTGAGTGTCTGTAAAAAAGGTTCTTATTGAGAAATAACGCAAATTGTTGTATCATGAATACACGAGCTCACCATAACAATATACTTGCAAAATTTTGTACATTTCTATGTGTATCATGTGTTAATTTGCTCCGAAAATTACCTATGTTTCGACTCAATTTGAAGTTAAAATATAAAAAAAAGGGATAGTCAACATGAAAATAAACATGAAATTGTATATATACGCCAGACGCGCGTTTCGTCTACAAAAGAATTATCAGTGACGCTCGAATCAAAAATTGTTAAAAAGACCAAATAAAGTACGAAGTTGAAGAGCTTTGAGGACCAAAAATTCCTAAAAGTTTTGCCAAATATAGCTAAGGTAATCTATGCCTGAGGTAGATAAGCCTTAGTATTTCTGAAATTCACAGTTTTGTTGACAGTTAATTTATAATTATGAACATATCAATGATATCACAACTCAAAACAGAAGTGCTGACTACTGGGCTGGTGATACCATCGGGGAATTAAAACTCCACCGCTCTATGGCAGATTTTCAAACTGTACGCGAAGGCTTAACTATCTACAATAGACGAATAAGCCCATTTCTATGTTATTTATTTTTTTTTAAGTTATAAAACTTAACCAACTGCATACAGCTTGAACTACTCAATTGGTCTGACAACTAGATTTCTTAATGTGTTAAAAGTCGTCTACGTTTTACATGACTACATGATAAAGCATGCGTTATATTAACATCCTTAAAGAATTTAAAACACATATTTCTATAAAGTATTTTGGAATATTTTACTTTTGAATATTGTAATCAATCCTTATTTTAATGTTGTGTTTCTGTTGTGTCGTTGTTCTCCTCTTATATTTGATGCGTTTCCCTCAGTTTTAGTTTGTAACCCGGATTTGCTTTTGTTTTTTCTCAATCGATTTATGAGTTTCGAACAGCGGTATACTACTGCTGCCATTACTTATGCAAAGCAATATATTTATGTTGTATCTATCTATTCATGATCTACAGTATATGAATATGCATTTGAAAAGACGGACATCTGTCCTCTGAGGTGTAATTTATTTATTCTCCAATCAATCATTTAAATTGCAACACCATATCAAGCTGCTTTTAAATAATTGATTCAGCAAATTCAAAATAATCTTAGCAAGAGCATACATTTCAATTCATAATTCACAAAAAAACAATGATTTGACATACAATGATAACGGTCGTTAACTGATAATTTAAAAAAAAAAAGAATACTTTTGAAATGTCTTGAAATCGATAATGTGCTATTGGCACAAAACAATTATCATAATTAATAACAATGGACTCAAAGTTACACAATAACAGTACCCGCAGTTACTGAAATCAACGTTCAAAGTCAATTTAAACTAACAAATGAAGCATGTCAGCGAATAATAACGTTGTTTTTTCGTGTTTATGGACTTCTATTTTATGATACAGTTTGAACACGGTGTGTTTGTTATACTGATTTTCTGCACGCAATTTTCACCGGTAGAAAAAAAGAGAGGCGAAAGATAATAGTGGGACATTCAAACTCCTACATCGAAAATAAACTGACAACGCCATGGCTAGAAAATGAAAAAGACAAACAGACAAATGACACTATCAAGAAAACTAAAGACTCAGCAACCAGATCTCCAAAAAAAAAAAAAACAGGTGCTTCGAAAGGGTGAGCAGATCATGCTCCACATATGGCACACGTCGTCTTGCTCAGAAATATTTCAGACTGTTAGTCGCTAAAATCCTCATTATATCTTATTACAGATTGAATTTGTGAACTAGTTGTGATAGAAAATAGTTTTGTTAAAGATTCATTTATTTGTCTACAATTGGTTTTGTACAAAGTAAATAATTATGAAACCAGTAATAAAAAGCTTTTAAATAAGATTAAATAAATTGATGTTTAAACAAAACAATATTCCTTCAACTGAAATCTTCCGAAATTAACAAGAATGAAGTTTTCATGTCATCCATATATCTTTTTTTAAACAGTTTTTTATCTTTATATGTCGTGCATAAAGTCCTGTGCGTATAAAACTACTGCTTTTTTGTTATCTACTGGATAAACGAAAAGGTATGATATATTTGTATTGTCAAATATATATACTGCATAACCCACATAGGTTCACAAAAATGCGAAATCTTCCAACTTTAATCAATGAATTTAATCTACATATAAAACATGTATTAAAGAATAATGTTATCTTTCACTAGGTAGCGAAAAAATGCACGATCATATTTATCGATTGTGACTTTATTTAGAAAATAAATTCGATATAGGAATATTCTTAAATTTAAAATGGCTAAAATGAATAGAGGTCGTTTCACTATATCAGCTAATATTATTTTGACAGCTTTAGTTATTACAAGGGTAAGTTCAATAATGATAAAACATGAACGGTTGCATGATAAATTGTTTAAGTAAAAGCAGAGTCAAACACATTTTTTTTTCTTAAACAAAGTTTTGACCGATACAGGCATAAAGTTTTCCGATAACACATTAATCTATTTCGAACAAGGAAACCAAATGGTATTTAGACACACTATTGACAAATGGCATACAGAATTTGAAAGACAAGAAAACAAAAAATTCCATAGCACAATAACACATTGACTGGATGTATAAATACCGAGTAATTATAAAGTATGTAACCAAATATGGATTATAGAATAAAGGTAAAAAAAAACATACAAAGACACACAATAACACGCTATAACGATTACATGTGTTCAATATAATATTACTCACCATGCTTACAGGGTTTTAGTTTCGGGTTTATAATGATGTCATTCTATATCAAATATGAGGATGATATTTTGGATTATGATGTTATTAAGATCGCAGACCTGGAACATGCAGCTGGGATGCCACTAGGCACAGCTGTAAAGTCAGTAGTGTTCTCTTTTATCGGAGTATTCGTGTTGGAGCTTATCACAGGAGTTTGTGGAATGCTGGGAGTTCTTAGACACAGTAAGACTATGCTGTCAATTGTAAGTTCTGATTACGATAGAGAATTAATTAGAAAGAGCAATTGAAACGGGGAACATATCAAAGAGACAATAGCCCGATCAAATATCATAAAATAACCAAGGGCATCAATGGGTATTCCACTCAGCTGGATGTTTATCCACCTAGGAGCGGGATTGAGCTGGCTCTTAAGGAATAACGTATATTAGTTCAGCAATATTGACACCCGACCAATCGGGAAAAAAACATGGATAAAACAAAATATTAACAAAAAACACACATGACTAAAAAAGGATAGATGCTCTACAATGCGATGAGGTTTAACCTTTTTTTGTAAGATATCTACCCTCAGCATTTATATGATATAATAGCAATGTGAAATAAAATCAAACACATGACATTTAGCCCAATAAAGGATGTCTGAGTCTGATGTGAGAATAGGTAACAAAAGAAACTACTACGCAACATGACAATGATCAACATAACTTAACAAAAGCCCCAATTAA
>CM029604.1:6218705-6355743 GCA_017311375.1 Mytilus coruscus | reverse complement strand
ACTGGTTTAAAGATTATATCTTCATCATATTGTAAGCTTTTTAAAAGCGATAGACTCAACCTCATAAACAAATCGAAAGTGTATTTCAGCTACTCTAATATTGTAATGTATTCGAGTTCTGGTGTTGTTTTTTTTTTTGTTATTCATACTGCGAAAAAACCCAAAGGTACATTCAAAATAACATTTATTTTACTCTTATACCATTACTTTATTAGCATGATGAATTTCTATGATACATTTCACTGTTTTAAGTACTAAAACGGATATATTAAGTCTTTTGTCTGTAATTAATAGAATTGTTTTATACGAAAATAGTTCTTCGAAGGAATATTATATTTTTGTTCAATATATGACATCAATCACTAGTTAAATATATAAAAAATGAATATATCTTGTTATGTGATTTAGTTCGATGATTTTTGAACACATCTAACATCACATAAAAACATTAAAGAATAAATGTGACTCTGGTTCAGTATAATTGGTGCCAATAATTGCTGTTTCTATCTTTTTAGATGTTTATTTTTTCAGACTGTTATAATGAATTCTATGATGATTATCATATATGGCATTTACATAGTGATCCTGTCTATCATTTATCACAAGGTGAGTAGTACTTCAAGTTACCAACCAACATGCTGTGCATCTGCAGATATTTGCAGTTTTTTTTTTTATGTTCATCTTAGATTTATTCTTACACATTTTATTTTGCCAAAGCACATTTATCTGTTTCATTTATTTATGTGTTCTATTGTTACTTAATTATAATCCTGGTACCTTTGATAACTATTTACACCACTGGTTCGATGCCACTGCTGGTGGACGTTTCGTCCCCGAGGGTATCACCAGCCCAGTAGTCAACACTTCGGTGTTGACATGAATATCAATAATGTGGTCATTTTACAGATTTCCTGTTTACAAAACTTTGATTTTTTCGAAAAACTAAGGATTTTCTTGTCCCAGGCATAGCTTACCTTAGCCGTATTTGGCACAACTTTTTGGAATTTTGGATCCTCAATGCTCTTCAAGTTTTTACTTGTTTGGCTTAATAAATATTTTGATATGAGCGTCACTGATGAGTCTTATGTAGACGAAACGCGCGTCTGGCGTACTAAATTATAATCCTGGTACCTTTGATAACTATTAAGGGATGTTTTGTTACCGAGAATATCAAGAGTCCCGATATTAGCCTTTTTTAATGATTGATTTGATTTGATTTTTGGTGTTTTAACGCCACTTTTAAGCACCGCTTTTGGGCTATTTCGTGGCGGTCAGTTTTTATTTGGTGGAAGAAGCCGGAGTGCGCGGAGAAAACCACCGACCTTCGATAGGAAAACTGACAATCCTAGTCAATTAAGATTGGAGTCGAGTGCACCCGCACGAGCGGGGTTCGAACTCACAGCCTCAGTGTTGACTGGCTAGTGATTACAGTAGTAACTACTTAGACCACTCGGCCACCGAGGCCCCTGTATTTTTATAAGTGCTGATATGGCATTTCATTGATATAATCATTTTATTTTAATAAACTGGCACAATGTTTTGAAATTTTGAGTTTTTAATGCTCATTATCCTCGGAATTTTTAAATTGACCTTGTAACTGGTTTGATTCGAGCGTCACTGATATGTTTATTCTCGTTTGGTGTACCGAAGAGTACTACGAGTATCTTTTATCAGTTTATATAGCTACTACTAGTGAAATAATAATAACAATAATAATGGATCCTTTATTTTCATAATATTACATAGTTTATCCGTCCGTGGCCTTCTTATTAACATATAAAAAAGACGCCGCTTTAAAAAGATGAATTATACATGAAATATAATAAATTTGAAACGTTCTCCATTACGTACAAGAGCTTATATGAATACGGTCAGACAACTGCCTTTTACTAAGATAAAAACTATATTTATAGTAGAATTGTTACATTAGAACGGATACAGTTCTATGTTTTATCTAAAAGAAATAAACTTGATATTTGGTATCAAACTTTTATACGTTCATACGTTCAGCTTCTTTTAAAGTCAATTTTTGTTTGGCAAATTGATGTTTTTTTGAAGACAGCGAAAAACGAGTCTCAAGACCAATTCAGGTAAAATTTCATTTTACAAAATTATATCGTTTAAGACACTTGAGTTTTCAGATCATATCGTTTAAATTGTATATCATTATAATGAATATACTCTGACTAATATTTGTTTTTTCAATTCCGTTTGCAAATAAAAGACTTTTGTAATCCTGTTATTTTGAATGTCGATTTGACCTAATGCTTTTTAGATTTTGGAGCCTCGTTTATGTAGCATAACGCATACAACTTAATCTTTTTTTGTAAATGTATTAAAGTTGAAATTCCAAAAAGCTGCCGTTCAAATAGCCACAACATGACAAAACAACAATCAGATAGTCAACAAAACGTAAAATGTAGAGTGTAAATGTAGAAGGTAAATGCAGCGCAAAAAAAAAAAACAAAAAAACACAAAGTGTGCGGTAACTTTCGTAATTAGTAAAAGATCAAAATAATTAAATAATTTCACCTCAGAATTGGTATTCACAGAAGATCTTTTTCATCATTATTAAGATGGCATATCAATGTGCATGTTTATTATTATTATTTGTTTCGTGTGTTTAGTACTTTATTTCGTTGTTTGTTTTTTTTTTTCTTTTCAGAAATACTCTCTTAATAAGTTGGCCACATACACAAAGGCGTACGAAAATGTTGGTCCAAGTTATTACAGATATACAATATTTCCAAATTTTAAGAGAATGGTAAGTTTTTAATATGTTCATATATAAAAGAACAACAATGTTCATAAAGATGCATAACAGTACTTTTATTGTTTTACATGTATAATAGTTTATATCATTCTTAAGGGGGTACAGAACACGTAAGGGAGATAACTCTAAAATAAAAATCAGCTGAGCGTTTTAATCACATTCTATAAGTCCGGAGAAATCAAGTTTTTCAACGATCAAAATTAATATTTGTCAAACTGCTATAAAGCCAACCAAATTATTTAGGTCAAAGTAAATATATTGTCAAAACTTTATGAAAATTAAACGATCCAAATCTATTTTAGCCAAAGTGTTGGGTATCCTCTTAAACAACCTTGATATCATGTTCTGTTCAATAGCTAAAAAACACGATCATATGCAACTATTTGTGTGGTATGTTTTACAATTGAATGGTATTAATATTAATATGTTTCAATGAGAAGTGTTAAACAACTCCGTGCCAGCAAAAAAAAAAAAAACGGCAGTATACAAGAGTCATAAAATGATCTGGTTGCTACATGTAACTGTGAGAAAAAACATTATGTATATTCTGTTTGAGATGCTGGTTTGATCTCGTCTAAGTACAGCAAACTACTACGATCAATATCTTTTTCTGGCTCCCGTTGTTTTGGGTTTTTTTATTGAATGTTATCAAAAAAAAATAATAACAAAAGTGCCCAACTCTTAGGAAAACTTGTATTCAGCATATTCAAGAGTAATGAATATTGAAATTTTAACTATTACGTTTCCTTAAGAAGATTTTCTTCTAAGTCTTTAACCACCATTGCAGTATCTCTAAATGCGGTTTCCATAGCAGTCAGAAATATAAAATTGCATTTGACTGGATGATGCATGTTGTCATTTTCATGGTTGACTGAATAAGTTATGTCACGCAAACAAGACAGTTAACACACAGTTGAGAGGTGTGGATATAAAAAGGTTGATGATACATTCAACAGATTGTGTGATAAATGACAGGAGACTTATCCTCATGGACAGGACCAATGTTTTACTGTAATGATCCTGTCAGAAATAAAATATATATAGTTGACGGGTTGGGAGTCCACATTTATCATGTTTTAACAATCTAAGGTATGCCCAATGTCAACGGAGACGATTATTTGGTACAGTACATGTAGACAATCAGGACTATATTGTGTATTAAAGGAGTATATTTATTACTTCAGATGCCAAAGTAGATGTGAAAACAGAGTCCCAAGAATTTAATGGTTCATTCGAAACTCATATATCATGGCAACGCCATTAAATATGTTTTTTTAAACGGCGAAAAGACATACGAGACAGCAAAACAATACACAATATAAAAAAGAAGATGTGGTATGATTGCCAATGAGACAACTGTCCACAAGAGACCAAAATGACACAGAAATTAACAGTTTGAACTAGCTAACCTCACCAAACAGGTATCAACGCAGAGATGCTGGGAGACGTTAATCAGTTTCTGTGCCTAATGTTTAATTCGTCGTGTGATCAAATCGGATGATAAGATTATTGTATCAACTGGCAGCTATATACTTTGTCTGCAGGTGCTATTGAACTATTGCTACTTCGAAATGAAAAGTTCCCAATAAGAAAGCCAAAATCACCGTTGTGGTGTTTTTTTTTTTTTTTTCTATTTACAACTGACTATTAAGGTTAATTTTTAAATCTAAGTCAAGATATGAGGGAGACGTAATTGTATCTGTGGCATTTCTTTTAAATTACTACTAGTAATTTAACTTTTGATTATTTTGTTAGAAGACATCATCAATAAAATAAATCCTAATGATGTGAATTTCATGTATACCCCGACATGTATCATTCGAAGTTTGAAAACCCATGCAAGTCCTTGATTCTATTTTGTAATATATGAACCTACAGCCTTAAACTTTGGGAAGAGTTTTTAAGTCTTTTTTTTTTTTTTTTTTTAATCCGTTTTCTGTGAAAATCCTTGGCTGAATCCGTATTTAAAGTTGTGTTGTTTTATGGATTTAGGCTCAAAGTAGAGTTGCCGTTTAATTAACATGATTTGATGCTAAATATTATTGACAGTGTGAATGTCATCAGTAGTAATGTGCCCAGTCTGATCAAATATGAGCTGGCAAGTCAGAGGTTAAAGTCAGATGTTATATAACGCGACACCTCATCTTCAAGAAGCTGCATTTATATGCCCATTGTCAAATTTTTGTCCAAAAAGTCAACATGTTTTGGACATTAAAGCCTGGCATATTAAGATTTAAGGGTAGCATGAGGATAATAATGAGATTCCTATCGCCATCTTTTGATAAAATACTTTTCAATTGTATGTCATAACTCAGTTATCAAAAAAAAAAATAATATAGAAAGAACAAAAATGTATTAGGACCAATGACCTACCTAATAGATGAAAATACTAAAGTATAAACAGAGTCAGACAATACCAAAATGGCATGCCTTGGTCAATACAAAACACGACGATAATACGACAAAGATGATTAAACTCTAAATATAGCCTCTTAATGGATAGCAACATGAAATCTATTTAAACCTTAGGATGATCTCATGTGTCTTAAAGGTAAATTAGATCTTACTTCACTGGTCACATTTGTTGCATATAAACATGCCTAAATAAGTAGAATTATTTTTCTTCATTTTGCTATACAGCCTATTTATCTTTTTTTTTTTTTTATTATTTTTAGCTGAATTGCCAAGGTCTAGTACATTCAACAACTTATTCATCAGTACACATTGATGATGTCTATGACTGCAGAGATGCTTATGCAGAACGATATAGTACATACATTGAGGCCTACTTTGGTTTGATAGTAACATGCATTATGTGTCAGGTACGTTAATGTTAATATGAAAAAATGGCGAAAATAACGAATTTGTGTTAAAAGTTAAGTCGAAAACGAACTGACAGAAAAAAAAGACTCTACATAAGACTCATTGATCAGTGACGCTCATATCAAAATAGTTATTGAGTCAAACAAGTATAAAGTGGAAGAGCATTGAGGATCCAAAATTTCAAAAGGTTGGGCCAAATACGGCTAAGGTAATCTATGCCTGAGATAAGAAAATCCTTAGTTTTTCGAAAAAAATCAAATTTTTGTAAACAGGAAATTTATAAAAATTACCACATAATTGATATTCATGTCAACACCGAAGTGCTGATTACTGGGCTGGTGATACCCTCGGGGACGAAACGTCCACCAGCAGTGGCATCGTTTTAAAAAAAATGATTATGGATATATTTCCATTTTTGCAGAACGTGCGACCTGAATGTCAACAATTCTTGATATTTTAGTGCAGTTCATAAACTTGTGTTGACTATTGCATGATTTTGACCAAGATTCAAACGGAATGTAGAAATTCAAAATATTTAGTTTTGTTTTACATGTTTAAGTCAATATGTTGTTTAAAATTGCACCTCCGTAAATATAAATCTTGCAAATTCCAATAAGACCTCATTATAAGGCAAGAACTGTAGCACTTTCACGAAAAACCAATACATAAACAAAACAAAATATCTATTATTATCGATATTTTACGATATTTTCTTTTGATCTTACTGACTTATAAAAGCTATCGCTAGAAACTAAGGACGCACATGCCCGTTGTCAATGATATTGACAACGTCGTTATAGGTAAAATAATGATAAACGGACTATCATTGGTCATCTAAACGCCGTACCGGCGAGATCATCAATATCCCAAAAACAGAAACAGTTGATTTACAAATGGCAGCATTTTTTTAATTGATTTTTTATTCGTCGATGAATATTGAACATGTTGAATGCTACGTAATTATCTATCTATAACATCGGACCATATCCTTTCCTTTGCTATTAATTTATTTTTTCATCCAATATAATCATTTTCACATTTAGGTTGTGAGCGTTATAGCAGTGGAATATACATACAGAAAACTTGAATTCAAAGAAAATAAGTCAAGAATTGCAAAAAATAAGTACTATCTTTTGCTGTCGTTACAGTATGGAATATTTCGCAATTTTGTTTTCTTTGTAAAGAAAAACTGGAAAAGGTACAAGTTTATTTTACCATGTCTGGCGTACCGAAAATAACGATTAGCCTCATATATTCGATGAGTTTTTGTTTGTTTGTTTTTCAAGTAAGAGACAAAAATGTCTATTATCTATTGATGTCAATGTTTTTTGCATACTTCTTTATGAAAGAAATCAAAGTTAAAGTTAGTTTCAGACCATTCAGATTTGTCATTCCAATACTTTGTTCAATGAAATTTGATAAGACTGTTATAAAATGAGAGGTTTAGCTAGCTATAAAACCAGGTTTAAAATCATGAATATGACAGTTGTTATCCAATCGTGTGATGTGTTTGGGATTTTGATATTGCCATTTGATTAGGGACTTTCCTTTTTGAATTTTAGTTATTTTGAATTCTTTCCCAATCACTGTTTGTGAACTGCACGGAAAGATTAATTCAATCTTTAAAATTCCATTTTAGATCCAAAGTCATCTTCATCTCTACTTTGCTGAAAATAATTTCCCTGGTTAGTATATATAATTGATATCTTGATAATCATGTTTTCAACATATTCATTTGCTTAAAGGCATATGAATCTTCAAATTAAAAAAAAGTATGCATATTTTTATATAACTAAATGGCTATTTTCTAATATAAAACTTATGCACATATACTAATTCGCCGATATGTTTTCTGTATGCAGTTAATCCCGAGTGACCTTTCTCGTAAAAATCTTGTGATTGCAATAAGCATGGATCTGTCATTGAAAGAAACTGTTATTTTTTTTTTTAACTTTTGATTTTTATTTCCAACAATTACAACATATACATGACATACATACAATATAATACATATAAAATATATACAATGTCATTATCATAAATACATCTTAATTGGAAATATTTTACATTTTCTATTGAAAAAAAAAGAAAAGAAAAAAATATATAAAAATAAATAATAAATAAATAAATAAATACATAAATAATGATAATTAACAGATTGGAGTTAAGATTAAAGAAGAAGGAAAAAGAAAAAACAAATAAAAAACAAAAGGATTATCCAGTTACATCCCTATCTATATTTTAAATATCAAATATTTATGTTGAAAATATTTGAAAAATTAACTAGACATATTTCTTTCGTAACAGCCATCAACACAGATCAAGTACATAACATGACAATAATATTTTCTTTAAAATAGATTATAATTAAATAGTCATAAGTTATTGTAACAAAAATAGACATTAGCTGGTATTCAATAAAAGTTTTTCAAAACATTCCATACATTGTCAAATTCAGTTGTCTTTTATTTTTACAGCTATCATACTCTCTAATTTATACATATCTTTCAGCTTTATTATAGCTGCTTGCAATGAGAGATTCTTTTAAAGCATCTAGAATTATACACATATTGTTTAATATAAAGGAAAATCATGTTGTATGGGTTGTTGAAGAATATCTTGGATAAGTCTCCAAAAGAAAGTTTAATTTATTCATTGGGAGACTTATTCCACCAGAAAGGAACCAGTTATCAATATTTTGTAGAAAATTTTGTACAGTATTGCAATTCAAAATAGGTGTTCTATAGACTCGTTCTCTGATTTACAAAATGTACATAAAGGATCATCGGTCAATTTTATTTTAACTAAATACTGATTTGTTGCAATAATGCAATGGTTAATCCTATATTGCAACCACTGTAATTTACTATTTTTGTAACAGCAAAGGCAGTCTGAAAATCTTTTTCCAGTTCAGATTCTGTTCACCTAAAATTTTAACCCAATTAAGCTGTCCAGTAGGAGTAACATTATTTCTTGTCAGTACAGAATACATATCTTTTGATCCTTTACAATGTTTTAAAAATACTTGCAGACATGATGGTATAAAAGGACAAAATAATTTGTAAGATCCTTTAGTGAAAGATTTTGATGCCTCTTTCACTGCCGAAATAACACTGTTAAATTTAAGAAAATCTGTGTTAATGTTATAGTTTTGCTTAAATTGGTCAAATGAAATATACAATCCATCTTGGTCAACTATATCATTTACAAATCTAATACCACTTTTGAACCATTCTTGATAAATTACTGATTTATGACCAATCTTAATATTATTATTTAGCCATAGGGATTTGATAAAATGAATCATAAGTCAAGTTTCTTTCTTTTGAATAATCGTTTCCCAGGATCTTAGTACATCTTTCCAAAATGGTTGTTAACTGTCATGTAAAGTTGTCTAATATAATCAACACCACAACTAAACAACTTTCTTTTATCTATATTTGACATGAAAATATTTTGCCATTTACTATCTCTCTGCAAAATCCTTCTAATCCATGTTGATTTAAGGGCTGTAATGAACATATTCAAATCAAGCATTTTCAAACCTCCCTCCAAATAATCTTTGATTAGGATATCCTTCTTAACTCTATGTATAGGTGAGTTCCATATGTATGTATAAATAAGTTCATTTATTCTCTTAACAATATCATCTGAAGGATTTGGCAGAGAGATAATGAGATGGTTTACAATAGGCAAGACTAGAGTTTTAATCACAGTTATACTACCTATTACAGTTAGATTCCTTTTAGACCATTGATTTAAAGTATTTTTAATCTGTACAATTCTTTCAGAATAATATATCTTAACAATTTTTTTCAAGATCCACATCAAAATTGATTCCTAGTAATTTAAAAGTAGTTTCACCCCAAGACAGATTTCTGTTAGGACATAATGTATCTATACTATATTTTTTGCTCCCAAACCAAATAACTTGTGTTTTTGTGAAGTTAATATTCAGTCCAGATATTTTTGCAAACCAGTCTAATTGTAATAGTGATTCTTGCAGAGATTTTTCACTCCCATCCAAAGTCAAAGGGATGTCATCAGCAAATTGTGACAATTTATGCTCAACCTGTGTGACCTTTATACCACTAATGTCACTATTTCCTCTTATTTTCAATGCCAGAATCTCAACACATAAAATAAAAAGATATGGAGACAGGGGTCCCCTTGTCTACAGCCTCTACCAATAGTAAAAAAATCTGAAAGGTTCCCCCCTGTATGACAGCAGAGTTGATATTATTGTAAAAAACTCTGACCCAATTAATGATAGATTCGCCAAAATTGAAAAGTTTCATAACATTTATCAAAAAGTCCCATGATATGGAATCGAAAGCTTTTTCAAAATCAATCAATAGTAATAACCCTGGTATTTCGTGTTCCTCTGTGTACTGTAATATATCATAAATGAGTCTTATATTTTCCCCAATATACCTACCACTAATAAAACCAGTCTGGTCAAAATTTATCAATTTATCAAGGACACTCTTAAATCTGTTTGCTATAGCTGCTGATCCAATTTTATACACAGTATTCAGTAAAGATATTGGGCGCCAGTTTTTTAAAAAGTGGCGGGGTTTATTCCCTTTCGGTAAACACGTAATAATCCCTTGTTTTTGTGTAACAGATAGTTCCCCTGTTTTTGCACCATAATTTAAAGAATTTACAATAAAAATTTGAAGATCCTTCCAAAAAAAATTTATAGAACTCTGCTGAAAAACCATCCGTTCCAGGAGTTTTGTTGTTTCTAATTTTTTTCAATGCTTCTCCAGCTTCTTTAACAGTAATTATACCTTCCAAGCTTTCTTTTTCCTGAGATGAAAGTATAGGAACACTTAAGTTTATCAAGTCTTTTTTCAGATCGCTTAAAGTACTTTTAGTATCCCTTTTTTTATAAAGATTGTCATAAAAATATTTAACTTCATTCAAAATATCTTTTTGTTTTGTTATAATTTCCCCATTTTCTTTCTCTACTTTAGGAATAATTTTGCTCATAAAATTTCGTGATTCTAAGCCACAGAAATAATTAGTAGGTTTTTCCCCTTCCTGTATCCATTGGACACGGGATCTTACTAATTTCCATTTTAATTTTTGTGTTCGTAAACTTTCCAGCTCATGTTTTTTTTTGCTTCTAATTCGTTAATGGAATGTTCATCAACTCTTTCCTCTAATTGAGTTACTTCATTTCGAAGATTTATTTCCCTTTTTTCGTCTTGCTTTTTTTTAAAGCTTGAATATGAAATTGTCTTCCCCCTAATTTCCATTAGAAGAGTCTCAAGCAAAAGCTGACAGTTAATTCTACAGTGAATGTCTGTATTATCTATTTTGTCAATATTTTCCATATTATAGACTAAAGCACAATATTGTTTTTTCACTTCCTGTATTTTTTGCTTAATAGTATTTACATAGTCTATATCATATAATAAAGAGTTGTTAAACTTCCACAAACCTTTTCCCCTAATGAAAGGGTTAAATTCTAAATCTAGCAAAATCATAGAGTGATCTGACCGATAGCTTGAAGTACATTACAATTTTTAGACTGTTTAAAAGTTTTCAGTGAGAAGAAAAAGTCTAATCTAGCCTGTTTAAAAGGTTTCTCTTCCTCCAAGTGTATCGCTGTACATCTGGAAAAAGTTCTCTATATGGGTCTATTAAATTTCTTTCTTCAATAAATTCAAGAACTTTTTCCCTAGCTTTCGGATTGTTAATATTCACATAGTTGCAATAATCTATACATGGGTTTTGGACAAGATTAAAATCACCACAAATAATAAAGTATTCATTTTCAAAATCATCGATAACTGACATAATATTGGAAACAAAATCTGGATTGTCTGTATTTGGTCCGTATAGACATACAAGAGTTATCTTTTTATTTTCTACAAGAATATCTAAAATTAAATAGTTTCCATTTATATCTTTTTTTTCTTTCAACACTTTGCATTCAAAATTATTATTGAACAAAATAGCTACACCTGTAGAGTTTGAGCTAACAGATGAACAGTAACACTCATAACCCCACATAGATCGCACTATGTTTTCTATATCATTTGTAAAATGAGTATCCTGAATACAATATATATTACAGTTCTTTGACTTCAGCATATCAAATACGTCTTTTCTTTTTAATGTGTTCCGAAGGCCTTGACAATTAACAGACAAAATCTTTAATGAACTCATTGATCATAAAATGTTTGCATCCAAATTACATCAAGTAGTTGAATGAAAGAAATAAAAATATTTTTCCAATAATGATGTAAACACAGAAAAGTTATTAGAATGGGGATGTCAAACAGGATAATTTTCAAAGGAGTGTTTAAAAATAAATGAAAAAAAATAGAAGAATACATGAGAAAAAGTTTAAAAAAATATTCAATGGATTGAATATGACAATTGTGATAAAGCATTTTCATAATTATGAACAATGTTTCACAATTTTTCAGTTTATACAGAATAATATCTTTACATTAACATTTGCCATAAGTGTCACTTATAATTGTAAGTGATTGATTGATTTTTTGTGTTTTAACGCCACTTTTAAGCACCGCTCTTGGGCTATTTCGTGGCGGCCAGTTTTTAATGGTGGAGGAAGCCGGAGTGCCCGGAGAAAACCACCGACCTTCGATAAGAAAACTGACAATCCTAGTCAATTAAGATTGGAGTCGAGTGCACCTGCACGAGCGGGGTTCGAACTCACAACCTCAGTGTTGACTGGCTAGTGATTACAGTAGTAACTACTTAGACCACTCGGCCACCGAGGCCCCATAATTGTAAGTGTGAGTAGTATATATTTACATGTTCAATTATAAGAATAATAGGAATTAGTGACTCAAGGGAGTTAACAAAAAATACAAGTTAAGTCACCTTAAACATTATAAATGTCATGATTATATACTCTAGTTCTGAGTATACTAATTTTACCTTAAAGTGTCTATATAATATAAATTGTCATCAATATTTCTTATTATTATAAAATAGTAATGTATAAACATATTCTATGACAGACTGTTATCTTAATGTACATGTTCTACACGTGCTCAATATCCATGTGTCTTGATTGTTTACTAAATGGTGACAATCGGTAAACTACGTCTTCAAAACACGACAATTAATTAGCTACCATATTTTCACATCATAACAGACCGAAAGATTTGTTTTACGAACATACGATTTGGTGCGTAAAAAAATAAAATCGTGCACAGAAGACTAAGTTTATGACATATACATGCATTGGTTCAAGAATTGGATAATCATTATTTTTAACCAGTCTCTCGTTTAAATATGAACAGTAAATATGTAACAGTACCCATCAGGATTTTGCTATAACCTGACAGCAATATATAAGTTATCGCAACAATGACAATAATATGCCAGAACTTGAATGCGTTCGTCGAGGTTTTTTTCCCTTTTTACCAACCTTTTGAAATACCTAAAGCAGCATGTTTAAAAGCTCAGGATATATAAATACCGAAATAAGATATGTAATATTGTAGTTTTAATATAAATGTCTTCGTTTTATTCGTGCTGTTTGCATTTTGTTACACCTAATAAAATAAAAAAAAAAACGAAGATAGCATGTAAAATATTAATTTCTTTTCAAGAAACTTCAAACGCCATGGCAAACCGGAAAGGTAACAAGTAGACACACAAAACCATTCATAGAAAACCAATAAATGAGCAAAACGAACCTTTCAAACAACAGGGATTTAAAGCTCATACGAAAGGGTTTGTCGATCCTCACTTAATTTGACACATGTCATGGTTTTGATGGTAGGTTTTTTTTTTTTTTTTTTTTTTTTTGTAGATTGTGGCTACTGGTTTACTGGGACTAGGCCTTACACTGATTGGTGATGTCATGATCAGTGATTATGACATTAGATACGTATTTTACAGAATAGAATTTTATCACTACTACTTCTATGACATATTGGTTGGGGTGGCAGCTTCTTCTGTTGTAATTGGAATATTTACGTTGACTAATACAACAATTGGTTTATTTGGATCGTGGAGAAAATCTCCTACGCTAATTGTAACGGTATAGTTTCTAAAGCTAATCCTTAATGCTTAAAACTTCAGTTGCAAGACTTGAAAAAAATACACCAATTATCAGTGGTTATCTCAAGTTGTTTTAAATAATACAAATAGTTTGAAACAAATATAATATAGATAATCAACTTAAATAAAGGCAACAGTAGTAAATTGAAGGAGAGTAATCAAATTTGGGTGTAACAAACTAAAACTGAGGAAACAAATCAACTATAAGAGGGAAACAACGGAACAACAGCAACACTGAAGTGCAACACAAACAAACACCAATGCAACATACGTAGAAACAAACTACTGCCTTGTTCCTCACTTGGTACATTCTAAGACAAAAATGGTGGGTTGAACCTGGTTCTATGGCTAACCAAACCTCGCACTTAATGGAAATGTTAAACATTTCGATAAAATCATCTACTTTACGAAACATACAGTAAATGTTGTCTTATATACAGGTATGGATACCTTTTGTGTTTGTCTTGTTTCAATTCTAAGCAGTGATTTGTGATTTATTCTAGGCTTTATATGTTACATATATTCAAAGTATATCTGAGTATACACAAACACTTATTAATCTGGGAATACGAGCGAGGACGACTTAAAAAAAAGTACACAACAAAGTTCCGAATTACAAATTAGTTGACGATGTACTACCTCAGAGGGACATGTCTTCGAAAGTTTTGATTGTTAGATACCATAATAAAAGTCTGATATTTAATTTCATCGTATGTGTCATAGTCTTGATTATAACATTTTTTAAATGTGGATTCGCCAGAGACGATTTTCTTTTTTGGAAACATCTAGATCTGCGACACTTTTAACCAAAAAATATTAACATTTCAGTACAACTTAGAAACAACTTTAGGTTGTAAGAATATATGTTTTCTAAGTAGAAGTAAGAGATTTATAAATCATTAAACTGCTGCTGCGTAAATTAAGCGAATTTATTTCAGAGTACAGTGACTTCGCTGATTTTGACTATCCCGCGAATACTTGCATTTCTGATTTGGGTTGTTTTCATAGCAAAGGTTGGTATAAACGATTAAGGACGAGCAGGACATAACGTCACGTGATGTTTTGATTTGTCACATGATTGTCATGGTAAATATAGAACCGGAACCGCGTCTGTCAAACTCCGGCGGTAAACAACTAACATGGCAGACGACAAGTATTCCCACCGTGTTCATGGAAAGATGGCTAGTACAGGTAGAAGTAAGAAAGCGGACCGTATGAGGCAAATGAATAGAAAGGAAACATTAAGAGGTGAAGACCATGATTACGGTGCTGTTTTGGGGGAAGGACCTGTAAGTGTAAATGCAACTGATTTGCAAGTTGGGAAAAATGTAGAACTTGGACCCTCCTAACCTTGGTCCCAAGGAAGACGTGTTGTGGAGTTAGACGTGCTGGCCAGGTCCATGAACTGTGAGAAATGCAATTCATGGCTCCGATTATCTGATATTAAAGATGAGGTGATTTATGGGATGGCTAGTTTTTTATATATCTCGTGTCCAAGCAGTGCTTGCCAACACATCAGTCTGGTACCAACGAGGAAGAAGAGCAACGGCAAAGGCTTTGATATCAACTACAAAGTTTGTTTAGGTAATATACATAGAAAAGGAATGCAAATGGTGATTATTTTCAAGAGACAACTACATAACTATGATCATGGGAAAATATAAAGATAATCAATCTAAACATTTTTCATACAAATTTTTCAGGGGCCCAATTGCAACTATAAAGCAACTAATGAACTATCAACACCCTTTTTTTGCTTTATTTGTACATGTTTCCATGTTGAGCAATCAGTAATATGGATACATGTATTTCTTTCTGTTCATTTTCAATTTTTGGGGTCCCCTCTGACTCCGTAGTTCATGTTTCAATTATCTTGATTTCTTTCAAAAAATCAGAGGCAATCATTTGGTAATAAACAACTAATTCTGAACTCAAATACGTATACCCAGTGTAAATTGCAAGAAAAAAACAATACATGTACATTGTCAGAAATATAAAATGTATTCACAAATCAACATTTCTTTTATTGTCCTTAAATTAAGGAAGGGTAAAAAATTACAATTTGAAAAGTGGACATAGCCAATTTAAGGACAATAAAAGAAATGTTGATTTGTGAATACATTTTATATTATTGTAAATGGTTTTTTTTGGAAACTAAATAATATTTAAATCTTTCATTTTTCAGCCATGATTAATGCAGATATGGGACCGAGCCACGTGAACAACTTCCTGACAGGATGCAACATTCCTCCAGTAGATGCCTCTACATTACGTAAAAAACAGAAGGAACTAGCCCCGGTTATTATTGAAGCAGCAGAAGCATCATGTAAAGAAGCACAGAGAGAGGAGCTGGAATGTTCAGAGTCCAGTGAATTAGAGGGAAGCTTTGATGCTGGACGGCAGAAGAGAGGTTCTGATTGGTCTTACAATAGTCACACAGGTAAATTATATTATCAGTTATTGTGATATGGAGTGTAGAGGGGCTTCCATTTTATTGATCTAGTATACATTAGGGTTTTAGCCTTTCGGGGCCTGCTCAAAACAACCTCTGTGTACAGGATCTTTGTGAACCTGGATATTACTTTAAGATTATAATGAATAATATTCATTGTTTTGTTTTCTTTTTATATGCCCGTTAATACCGTTGTCTGTCGGTCTGTCCCTCTGTTCATCGTCACTATGTCAGACAATAACTCAAAAACTCTTGAACCAATTCGCATGAAAATTTGGTGAATTGTTTATATCTATTGACTTGAGCTGCATTTCATTTTTATATTATCATAAAAAATTTTGCAGTTGTATATTGGTATCAACTTGACCTTGTCATCGTCGTCCAAAGACATTTGGTTTCCAGACAATATCTTTAGTATAAGTGAATATAAATCTATGAAATTTAAACACCAGGTTTATAACCACCAAAGGAAGGTTGGGATTGGTTTTGGGGTTGTGATCCTAACAGTTTAGAAATTAGGGGCCAAAATGGGGCCCAAATAAGCATTTTTCTAGTTTCCAGACTGGTACATGAATCTCTCTGAGGGGTTATTATTAAATGAGTAATTATGGAATTATGGTTGCAATCTCAATTGGAAATTTTTTTCTTAAGATTTCAAAAACTAAAAAGGAAATTTCTTCAAATAGTTTTTTGTTGCCAATAAAAAATGGAGGGAGGTCAATTTGCAACAGCATGGTGTATTGCACAATAGCAAAAAATTGAATATAAATTCAAATCATTAACCAATTTAAAGTTCTTTGATTACAGTTATTCTCTGTCAGAAACCTATAAGGTGTCAAATATTTAATTACAATCCAAATTCAGACCTGTTACTGTATCACATGATCAAGCGCAAATATCATGTTCATTTTTGTCCCAATTGAACATTCAGGGTTGGACCTTTGCGGTCGTATCCAGCTGTGATCGGCGAAGCAATTAATTTATAAATTTAAGATTTTAAGTTTTAAAAAGGGGGATTTTCCAGTTTTGAGCATTTATTATAAAACTTAAGCTTTGGTGACTGGGATTTATCTATTAAGATAAACTCCCTTTAGTTTTTTTTTATGAGTTTATGAAATTACATTGAGAAGTTATTGTCACAAAATTGAACTTAAATTTATTCTTTGAAAAAAAGGACCGGTGTATCATGCACTCATGGCCAGCTGTTTATTATTAAATCACCAAAGATTTTTAATTTGATATCTTCTTTTTCCTGAATATGTTAGCTAAAATGAAATGATATAATATTGAGTCTCCTTTTCTACATATTATTTCAGGTCATGCAAGTCTAATTGGAGTCAATACTGGGAAAGTTGTAGAATTTGACGTCAGAACCAGAAATTGTAGTATTTGCCAATATCACATAGGAAAAAATGAATCAAAGCCACCACATGAGTGTAATGTTAACTGGACAGGTATAGAATAATGATTAATTCATAGAAATTAAGGGGCGGACCGTTCAACTTCAATATATGTATAGGGCCTTTGTTATTTTTTCATATTATTTATACTCCACTTACAACTTATAGGGGCATTATGTTTTACGGTCTCTCTGTTCATTCGTCCATAACCATCTGTCCCGCTTCAGGTTAAAATTTTGGTCAAGTTAATTTTTGATGAAGTTGAAGTCCCATCAATTTGAAACTTAGTACACATGTTCCCTGTGATATGATATTCCTAATTTTAATGCCTAATCATATTTTTAACCCAAATTTCATGATCCACTGAACATACATAAGCATATAGTGCATGTGGGGCATCCGTAAAATATGGACACATTTTTGTTTTCTTTTAATGAGTTTTGCTCACATTTTACAGTATATGTAAATTTTACAATGTTCTTATCAAAGACAAGATTTCATATAGTTTGGTATTTCTGAAATATAAACAAACATGGTTAAACACACTGAGAAGGTCATCTGTCATATTTTTAAAGAGAAATGTAACTTATGGGATGAAGTATGTAAAGGGACGAATTGACACCTTCTGAAAGAACAAGTTGTCATACAGTTTCCCTCCCTGTTCTGAATTTTCCCTTGTAGTGGGAAGAGTTGACAACTTTGAAAAATGTCTTTGTAACCCTTTTAAGACGAATTGAAAGTGCTATTTGATTTAAAAGATGTATAATCTTGAATTTAGATAGTTGTTTTTTTTAAAAATTCAACACCTTTGACCTGTTGTAAGTGTTGACTAAAAGGTCATGTAATGAAAGGTATACATGGTATAGGGATGTTGACAGTTACATAATTTAACTTTCCTGTTCCCCATGTTCATGTTTACTGTAATACAGGCCACTCATGGGGGTGTCCAAGTAATCATAAATTCACAAAAAGTTTGCCAATATAATCACATAATCGTTCATTATTTTTTTTTGCTTGACCTTGGAAAAAGTAGAAAGCATTTTCGAAAACAGAATTTTTATTTATTTTTTAATGAAATAATAACAGTAAACAAAATTAAGGAAACAAATCCTTATCATTTAATATATCTGTAATTGACTCATTCTGAGGTATGCTAAGGACTATATTTACCTGACAAGACATTGGTTCATTTCAGACTTTGGCCACAGAAGAAACCAGTGACCATGTCTGTATAGCCCTTGAGTACACCTCAAGAAAAGTCAATAATTATAATGTATATCATTGGTATAATGTACCTCTAATTTGTCAACAGTTGTTCACAGTATTACAAATTATTGGACACAATCACTTTATTTTTATTTTGTATTGCAGGATCAAGCAAAGGTATGGAGCCAGACATAGCATGTTCAATGATCCAAAGGCTTGCTGAGGATGGATATACGGTTGGAACTTTACATGCTGATAATGATGCTACTAGTCAGTCAAGACTACCTCGCTCAATAATAAAAAAAGATGATAAAACACATGTGAAGAAAAATCTCTCCAAACGTCTCTATGGTCTTTCAAAAAACTTCAAACAGTTAAAGTCAGCATAAGTCATCCCCTACATAGTGAGGTGTTTTATGTATGCTATTTCAAGACACCAAAATTGTAAACAATGAATGAAGGCAGAACTTGCCACTATAGTGCCACATATTTTTGGACACCATGAACAGTGCAGTCCAACTTGGTGTACATATATTAAAGATCCAACTAAATTTAGGTAATTTATACCATGACATTGATCCCTGATGAAGTGATCATTTAATGTTTCAATGCTGCAATAATTTTTTTACAAGTTCTAATTTCCTAGAGTTAAGTAAAGTATATGTATAACTAACACAATTGTAGGGCCATGTGAACTATTGTCATCATTATGTATTAATCAACTATCCATCTTTGTCTTGGCCCATCTGTTAACTTTCAAAACTTCTTTTCTTCTAAAAGTACTGTGTGGATTGCAAATAAACTTTAATGTTAAGAATTTAATTTTTCACATTTGATCACATGTCATATTAATATTTACTACAGTTAGATCATAGATGTGTTCAGAACAAAAAAGATCACTAGACTGAATAGATATAAGAAGATGTGGTATGAGTGCCAATGAGACAACTCTCCATCCAAGTCAAAATTTATAAATGTAAACCATTATAGGTCAAAGTACGGTCTTCAACACGGAGCCTAGGCTCACACCGAACAGTAAGCTATAAAAGGCCCCAAAAATTACTAGTGTAAAACCATTCAAACGGGAAAACCAACAGTCTAATCTATATAAAAACGAGAAACGAGAAACACTTATGAACCACATCAACAAACGACAACTACTGAATATCAGATTCCTGACTTAGGACAGGTGCAAACAAATGCAGCGGGTTTAAACGTTTTAATGGTACCAAACCTTCACCCTTTTTCTGAAACAATAGTGTAACATCACAACATAGAAAGACACACTATAAAATATCAACTGAAATAGCTTAACTCAATCAAAGGACATAGTAACACCATTGAATGACATTTTTAGAATTTTGCTATAAGTGTAGAAAAAAAACCCAGTGGCAGTAGAATCTCATTTTCGGTTTGTTTATATTACAGATTCAAACATTTACCCAATGGGAAAGCCCTTTCTGGAGACAAGCTGAAGGAAGAGCTGGACAAGTTGGCACAAAGTTATATTGAAAGAGCAGATAGGCTGTTAAACCTAGGATCAACACAGTCGAACGAAAGTTTCAACAACAGTGTTGCTAGTTTTGCCCCAAAAAACAGGTATGCCTTACATTACTTTAGGATTTCTTTTGATTAAGGTCAAAATCTCAGCAACTGTAAAAAAATAAAATAAAAGTCTGTGTTTGCACAAATTTTCCATAGCTTCAATGTTATAATTTAAAACATTCAAAGTAAAACAATTCCAGTTTTAAACAGATATTTTTGTAAGACACATAAAAATTGTCAGTCACACCCTCTGGTATTCAAATAATGTGTGGTAACTGTGATTTCAATGCAATCTGTGGTGTTTAATGTCTAACTTTGTCATTAAAAATGGAAAACAAATAAATACAAATTTTGTAAAATCATGTCAATGTCCTTGATGTTGAAGACCGTGACAGATCTGAATTCAAGCTCATCTTAGTTCCTGCATATGCCCCACAGTTACGATCCACTAACTGTCATTTTCCAGGACAAGCTGCAACAGAGAGAAATATTTATGTGTTTTAATTTTGTGGAGCATAAACCATTTTGTTTGTATGTTGAACATTTATTTATGGAATTTTTTCAGGTTTTATGGAGGGACTAAATCATTAAAAGCTAGGGTGTCTTCAGCTGTGATGCAAAAGAACGAAGGCTATGGTTGGTTAAGCAAGGTAAATGTATTTAGGGGCTTTATATTTGCGGTCGTATATTGGTATGACGTTGGCGTCGTCGTTGTTGTTGTTGTCCGAAGACACATTGGTTTTCGAACTATAACTTTAGTAAATAGAAATCTATGAAATTTAAACACAAGGTTTATGACCACAAAAGGAAGGTTGGGATTGATTTTGGGAGTTTTGGTCCCAACAGTTTAGGAATTAGGGGCCATAAAGGGGCCAAATATGCATTTTTCTTGGTTTTCGCACAAGAACTTTAGTATAAGTAAATAGAAATCTATGAAATTTAAACACAAGGTTTATGACCATAAAAGGAAGGTTGGGATTGATTTTGAGAGTTTTGGTCCCAACATTAGGAATTAGGGGCCTACATTAAGGTCCAAAAGGTCCAAAATTAAACTTTGTTTGATTTCAACAAAAATTGAACTGTTGGGGTTCTATGATATGCTGAATCTAAACATGTACTTAGATTTTTGATTATGGGCCCAGTTTTTAAGTTGGTCCAAATCGGGGTCCAAAATTAAACTTTGTTTGATTTCAACAAAAATTGAATCCTTGGGGTTCTTTGATATGCTGAATCTATACATGTATTGAGATTTTTGATTATAGGCCCAGTTTAAGTTGGCCCAAATCGGGGTCCAAAATTAAACTTTGTTTGATTTCAACAAAAATTGAATATATGGGGTTCTTTGATATATGCTGAATCTAACCATGTATTTAAATTTTTGATATTTGGGCCCAGTTATCCAATTGGTCCACATTGAGGTCTAAAGGGTCCAAAATTGAACTTTATTTGATTTCATCAAAAATTTAATTACAACATGTATTGGGGTTCTTTGATATGCTGAATCTAACCATGTATTTAGATTTTGGATATTGGACCATAATAGGTAAATGTCCAATTCAAAAATTTTTAAGTTTTTAAGTTTAAGTTCTTAGACCACATTCATTCTGTGTCAGAAACCTATGTTGTGTCAACTATTTATTCACAATCCAAATTCAGAACTGTATCAAGCTTGAATGTTGTGTCCATACTTGCCCCAACTGTTCAGGGTTCGACCTCTGCGGTCGTATAAAGCTGCGCCCTGCAGAGCATCTGGTTTATATTTAGTTTGGTTACTGGTCTGCAGACACTTTTTCTTTTTTCATGTGTATTCAAAAAATTTTTTAAAAATATAAAAAAAATAAAAAGATCTGGAAAATGTCTAGAACAGTTTTAACTAAATTTATTACATTGGTTGAATAAATTACATTGGTTTCCCAGTGAAATAAAAACCGATAATTTCACCTGTGAAATAAATGTGGTTATTTCACTCCCCTGACGCCATACAACAATAGGTTTTGTCATGACATTGGATCAAAACAAATTGTTAAAGATATAGTTCCTTGCATTTTCTACCTTATTTTCAGTAGAAAAAAGGCCATTTGCCAATGTAATAAAAAGAATAACTAATACAAAAATTCAAATAGAGAAAAATATTCAACTCATGACCAAACAACAGTGATAATTAACTCATGCACTGCATACATTCGTGAATTGATGTGTAGTTATTCTATAATTAGATCTTTTTTTTTTTCAGACTGTACTTTTTTCTCTACATTCTAAATTTTATATCTATAAAGTAAATGAATCATTCAAAATAGTTCAAGTTAAAACATTACATGCAAATGTCTTCATTCTTTTCAGGTGAATAAGAAGTCTCTACTCTCTCCTGGACATTTAACCATACTTCATGGATTTTGAAAGGATCGAAGGCGTAAACAGATTAGGAAAACACAGTCAACTACTAATTTCAAAAGAAAAAGACTCACAATAAAGGTAGGCCTTTTTTGGTATTAGTCATCCAAGTCAAACAAAATATTACTATTATGAAAGCAATAAATAGAAACTCAGAGGAGGATCACGTCATTTTGTACTTTTATCCTAGCAATGGAAGTATGGAATATTTCTGTAAATAGAAAAGTGAATGGAAATGGGGAATGTGTAAAAGAGACAAGAACCCAACAAGGTAGTGAAAATAGACATACAACCCAGGACAACCAATGGGTCTTCAATGAACAGTGGGGAATCCTCAGATCCAGGAGTAACCTTAAGCCTTTAAGTATATTAACAATTTAGTTGAAAACCCACAGAGGGAGGATTCTCTGGCTCTTAATTATGATTGGAAGGAGACATTTGTTCTAATGTACAAAAGTTTAACATTAATTGTTTCAACATAGAATAGTAATTGTTCTAAAGATCCCACTGTACATTTGCATCTGAATCACTTCTTCCATAATTGTTCTTAACTTTTTTGTATTGTTTCTAGTCCAAGAAATTGAAAGATAATCAGCGAGAATCAGTGAAAGAGGGAGACACCTATGGAGGAGAAATAGAAGTGCAAGAACATATTGACACAGAAACTATTCCATCTAAGATGAAGTTTGAAGGAGAAGAATCAGTAGTAGTTTTTGATTTAGAAACAACAGGTAAGTGTAAACAAACAAATTTAATCACAGATATCAGGCTAAAAAAATGGCGCCCAAGACACATGATTCGCCTACTCATTAGTGATTCTTTAATCAAATATAGATGCTTGGAATAAGGTTACTATGACCTTAAAGCTTACATTGTTATTGTAAGTAAGTGAAATAAGCTTACATTGTTATTGTAAGTCAGTGAAATAGATGAAAGTGACATAACATACAGCGCAGTACATAGTAAACGTCCATTGTGTGGTTTTTACAAAACTTGTATTGGCAATACTTCAATGATAGTCTTGGAATACAAGTTATATTTTACTGATGTTTGTTGGGAGTTATGCCCCTTCGATCATGAAAAATAAAATTGACATGGAGTTCAGTTTGACAGCATACACTATAGGTGATGATTTAATTTTTGCTTTATTCCTGAGGAACTTGATAGGTAAAATTAAGTTAGATGAAAATTAAATCGCAATATAATGTTCATGTGAAAATAGGGTGGACTGCTAAAATTAGAACCTGCTGAAATTGAAACATTTTTTCTTGTAATCAAGAAATTTGACTCCCATAAGTATGGATGTGCTTTTCAAGAAGCCATAAGGTTTCAAAGTGGCCACCATTTCATACTTGCTACCGCTTAAATTTATAAAATGAATACAACAAAAACAGTAAAGCAGAATTTAACCAAACTTGATATGGAAGAAGTCATCTCACATTTCGGGAAACATAAACTTTAATAATTAATGCAATTTTTGTTTATTTTTTTTCCAGGATTATCAAGGAAGTCTGATATAACTCAGCTGGCTGCATTTGACGGAACCACTGTATTTAATGAGTATGTATCACCTAGGGAGGTTATTTCACCCAAAGTGTCAGAATTAACAGGATTGACTTTTGATTTTTCTTGTGATCAGATGTACCATCATGGTAAACCAGTTGAAAGCAGAGATATTCAGATTGTATTACTGGAGTTTATTGATTTTATCAGCAAAAAGAAGAAACCCATTCTTTTTGGTCATAACATTGCTGCGTTCGACATTCCCATATTGATGAACAAATTACGTCAGCACAGTCTGCTTTCAGAATTCATGTTACATATCTATGGGTGCATTGATACCATAAAATTGGCAAGAAGGAAATTCAAAACTAAAGACATAGGAAACCATAAACAACAAACATTGGTCACAAAATTACTTGGCATAGAATATGATGCCCACAATGCATGTGCTGATGTAACAAGTCTGTTCCAACTTCTTGAGCACTTTGAATATTCAGAAAAGGATGTTTTTCCATTCAATGCAGCTTTGCTAACAGATTCTTACATTCCGTTGATAAGGGCCTCACACATAACCAAGCTAACAGCTAGACGATTAGCACACAGTGGACTTTGTCTGAAACATCTACAGTTAGCATTTAACAGAGACAGTGAAAATGGCCTCAAATCTATTTTGTTAGAGCATGGCTTTAATGCCAAAACAGTCACATCTTTTACTAAATATTTTACATGTACTGAGGAATAACTTGTTATAGATGTAATACCACCAAATCATAGTACGTTACATCTGGTTGCATATGAAAATTTGACAGTTGTAGATTTCATTGCAGTAAAACGATTATGGGTCATAAACATATATCTGGGGTATTTCAGAGCATATTTATTTTTTTAATTGGGGTTTCTTTGGAATATTTCTGAAACTTAAGGTTACATGGTTACTTAAGCTGGTACACAGGTTAAAAAAGAGGAAAAACTTTATTGGTTAACTTCCAGTGTTGGTTAGTTTCTTATATGCAATGCAATGTACAGTGACATTTTTTTCTATAGTACTAGTACTGGACAGGATACAACCTTACTCATGCTAAATATGACAAAAGAAGATGTGGTATGATTGCCAATGACACAACTCTCCACAAGAGACCAAAATGACACAGAAATTAACAACTATATGTCACTGTACCGCTTTCAACACTGAGCAAATCCCATACCGCATAGTCAGCTATAAAAAGGCCCCGAAATGACAATGTAAAACAATTCAAAGGGGAAAACTAAAGGCCTAGTTTATGTACAAAAAATGAACGAAAAACCAATATGTACATGTAACACATAAACAAATGTCAACCACTGAATTACAGGCTCCTGAGTTAGAACAGGCACATACATACAGAATGTGTCAGGGAAAGTATATTTTATTTGAAACAAAATTAAATTCTGTACAATTCTTTGAAAAGTGCAAATTTAACAAAGACTGTAGGGGAAAATCAATGGTGGTAATACATCTATAGGTTACCATTAACCATTAGATTGTATTGGCACAGCCATTTTATGAACATAACATGGTATTTAGAATTAAGATTATGGCTAATCCTGATTGGTCCATATGAGTGCATGTTATTTTTTATTATTAAAGTCTTTGTGCACTCTGCATTATACCAAAAGCCAAATAAATTATATTCTTTAGCCCTGTTAATGGAACTGAGATGTCTTTTCAATGCTAGGATGAGACAAGTGGGTTCAAGTGCAAATTTGATAGGCATGGGAGATAAGTTTTAATAACGTTAAGAAAAGCAACGCAAACTTATGTTTTTTGTACCAAATGATACTGACAAAATAACTTTTCTTTAATGCTAGCAAGGTTTTGTTAATAAAAACAACAATATAAAGTCTGTATCTTGAAAAAGGCTGCCATTGTTGCCTATGGAGAAATTAATTGTTTATTACATTCAATCTATAGAAGTGAGGACCACTAAAATAAAAATATCAATTTTGCCAGCACCTTAACAGTGATGAGTTGTCTGTTGTAATGTTGTCACTTTTTGGTCTGTCTGAAAACTACTTCCTAATTGCTGATACTTGTAACATTTAAGGTCGAATATTTTTTCTTACAGAAAATACTTGGCAGAATTAATGACTTCATTATTCATAATTGGCCAACACCCTGACAGTGATAAGTTGAAACGTGTAGTTACTTTTTGGGTCTGTCCAATACCTTCTTCCTGTTTGGCAATACTTTGAATTTTACAAGTGTGGGGTAGTCATAGCATTATCACGTGTGCAACGTTTTGTCACCATAAGACCTGCAAACAAAAATTTGTTTATATGGAAATGACCCTGTCTGTTTGTCTGTTCCAGTTGTCCACATACTGTATTAAGTGAAAATTATTATTCATTGGTGTTGCTTCATTGGTGTTCGGGCTAAAATCAATTCATTTTCACCTTGAAGTCTTTGTTCAAGGTCAACAATACTATGGTCACTGTGGTGCATGACACATCTTCATGAATTGATTTACCTTCATACAAAATATCAAAAGCGGCGGTTAAGCCTACATCAAAAGACAAAAGTTACAGTTCTAGCACAAACTTTTTATTAAAAAAAAAGAATCATTAAATTGACCTTGAGGTCAAAGTTCAAGGTCAAAAGTCACTATTCATGATATATGGTATAAGGGTAGTAACACAACCTTTTGAGCTGAGCTACCCTTATATCATATATCAATAGCCTACATAAAAAGACAAAAATGTTACAACCAGAACAGATCTGTTACAGATGGACTTACGGATAGACTGATACCTAAAGGGCATCTTCTCCTTTTTTTTGGCAGGTCCATGATAAGGTTTTGTTTATTTTGAATGACTGACAGAACAAACTCCCTTTCACCATACTTTTTTCATCAATTTGAATTACTGATTTATGATGTTTTATCTATTAAATAGTATTTTAAGTCAATTTTCCAAATTTTGCCATTTTACTTCAATTATCAGTATAAGGTATAGACAATAAAGGGGGTAAGAAATGTATGTTCATATTATGCTGAAACAATGCTTAGGTAAAGACCTTCAAAATGCTTGTATTTTAAAAAATCTATTGAGTGGTTTTTGTACAGGGTCACCTAATTTGCATAATTGCTCCTACAGAAGTGCTTATTTTCATCAAAATGTGTTATTTTTACCCCGTTCACAAATTGTAACTGAAAGTAAAGCACACATCCAATTATTATTATAAGAAAGAGATGTATTTTTTATAATTATGTAGAAAAAAAATGTTTTTACTGTAAAAAATAAAAAAAATACCATGAAATTAGTGTTTTATTGGAAAATTGAGGAAATCATCATTAGGGGGGTAACTCATGGTGGGTTATCTCCCTTATTTACCAAGAAAGTGGTCATACTACTTTCATATTTTCCTGAGGACACCCCAATCTTACAAAATGATAAATATTGTAGAAATCTATTGGGGATTTAAAGAATTTACTAAGGAGAAGACGGATCTTTTTATCAATACACGTAATAAACGCAGTTATACAGTTGATGATTAAGACAAAGAATGACTGTAGTATCAAGTTTAACAGTTGGGTTAACATTGTTTTTCAGATTAACCAGGATATGAAATTTCAGTTGAAATTGCTGCAAGACGGCTATTATTTTAACAATAATTCTTTAGAGAAGATCACTAGGTACTGGAATCATATGTTAATGACCGTAAGTCATTGGTCTATAATATTAAGCTCTTTATCTAAGTTAAATAAATTTTGTTTTTGAAGTCATAACGGGATCCTCTCCATGACTCTTAATCTGAAATTTTGTAATTATATATATTTTTTCATAGAATGAAATACCAAAATTATCTTTTTGTCGTTCTGTAATGTCGTTTATTTTATCCCTCGCTAACGCTCAAGATGAAGTTCGAATATCACGTCCCAGGCCATGTGTAAATTTACAACAAATCTATGGCTTCCATGAATAATTTCTTAATATATACTTCATATTTTCATAATCATTTATGTCAAAGACATTAACGAAAGCCGACAAAAAATTTAAAAAAGCATTTACAAAACAAGATACTTTTAAAACTTCACAATAAAAGTTGCAAAATGTTATTTTTATTGTATATTATATAAAAAACATTGAGGTTTTAAAATGAGAATTACTTATCATATTTATCTTTATATTTCGCTATTGTACATCACAGCTTTCATTCAAAATACTGATATTGTTTGTAGTTACAATGTTGTGGAGAAGACACATTTTCTTCGATTCACGGAAAAGGGTTCTGTTGTGTAAATGCTCATGAGAGTAATATGGAAATGACCGGGACTTATACATCCCCAAACGTCTTGGCTCAATTCGGTGGCTGTGGGGGACTATGGACATCAGTGAGTTTACTATAATTGAGAAAAAAATAATAGTATCTTGAGGTTATGTATTTTGTAATACATTTTGATTTAATGTTGTTTTTTTTTTATTCGAGGAGATTTGTATTCTCTCTTCATTCTTACTCAAATATTAAGATATGTCATATATTCCTTGCTTGATGAATATCTGAACGACACATAACATGCGTCAGGAAAGCTGATATGGTTGGAAATGAGACTAATATCCATAATAACACAAAAGACGTCGATATCAGCTTATATAAGTCCCTGAAACATTCAACACTTCAAACTAAGAACAACACGTGAAGAATGTCAAATGTTCCCCTTACTATGGCAATGTTTGGTCAGTAAAAAAAACAGCACAACATAATAACAACCTTGAAATTCAGTTGGTAATTGCTGATGTCAAGCAGATACACAGGAAGCACAACTACTTCTTAAAATATAAAAAAACACACATTGGGAGTTCTCGCAGTTATTAAAATATAAATGTATACCTTGCGTTTTAAAGGAAACTTTACGTTATAATGAATTAATGCATATTGCTTTTCAGACCTGCAGTGAATCGATCTTGTTTAAAACCAGGATGTATATTGGTTGGTTCCTGGCGTTGTTGTTGCTACAAATATGTCTTGAGGTAATTTTATTTGTCAACTTTCCTTTATCAAACATAATAAACAAAACAAATTTTAATCTAAATACAATGTATGCAAGGAAAGTATCCCTTAAAATCACCTAATTAAGTTGCGTACCAATTCTCAACTAAGCATGAAATGAATTATTATCTTGTTGTTGATCCTATCTTTTAACCAAATCACTTAACACAAACATCTCAAATCATTTCGATCAACATTTTGTTTTTATAAAATAAATTGACAAGGCGTAATATATTATATATAGTTTTGAGTCTCTTTCGGAGCACCTGATATCACCACATCACCAAATTATTTCAATTACCTTATGGTAAAAATAAATTATTTAAATGTCCAAAAGGCGCAAGCCAGGGCCGACCGTGCGAGAGCTGTATAGCCAGTCAAGGTCGTTAAAAACTCCCATCATCATCACCACAGCTTTTTGTGAGGTTCGTGTTGCACCGTCTTTAGTTTTCTATGTTGTTTTTATGTACTATTGTTTGTTTGTAGGTCTTAATATTTTAAACGGTGACATTTTCAGTTTATTTTCGACTTGAGAGTGCAATTTCCCTTTGGTATCCTTCGCCTCTGTTTATACATAAAGATGTATACATTAAAACCTTAAAACTCGTTAAAAGACACTAATACGATTTTAATTCAAAACACAGAATACACAATAAAGGAATAGAAAATTAAGATAAACATCTTTGAATGTTTGCGAAAATAACAAACATAAAAGAACGCATAATACAAATGAATCTGGAAAATACACTTACATCATTTGCAACAAACAATTTATGCAATTAAAACCAAAACAAAATTCAATCAGCAAAGATATACACGATGGTTTGAACATGTTGAACAAAGCTAGAGAAATGTTGAACGGTATAACATGACGGGAAAACGGTATTATATTTTGTCTTGATACGCGGGGCAGTATGCTTTATCATAATTGTTTATATGAATCTATCAAGTCAAGGATGATATTCGGATTTCAATTCCAGGACAAAAGATTAGGAGAAAAATGGTTTGACAAACACTGATATCCTTGATGAATTCAATCATAAATGTGTAAATGTATAAAACTCAGTAACAACAAGATATCCGATTGATCGGGTTGTATTTGCGTATATTTCTTGATAAAAACAAGAGTTTTCCTTATTTCACCACCAAACTGAAAGATGGCTTAAAAACTTGTTAACGTTGATTTATTCATTATTCATCATTGTAACATGTCCGGGTCAAAATTATTAAGCCGGGTTAACATATTTGACGTCATATATCGACGATACGCAATTTCATTATGAGCTGAGCAGAGTGATACATTTGGACGACCAACAAGTAGCATCATTATCATGATTATCAATATTTTTCTAACTTTTTTTTACTTATTATTCCTATCTTATTTCAGACTGTAACAGTTATTCTGGCAAATCAAGAATATTCTGTCATTTTGTCGATCGAGAAATCTAAAAAGACGATTCTGTTTAACAAGATACTTAAAGGCATCAAGTCAATACTTTTATCCACCTGGAGAAGGTACAATATTACAGATTGTCGGTTGTTCACTTACTTCATCCCCTGTTATATGTTAAAGTATATGTCATCATCTGAAGAAAGCAAAATGGATCAAATTAGATATATCATGATAATATTTGTTCTAACAATATTTTTTTTCTTTTTTTGATTTTTGACAATTCTTACTCAATATTTCACTACTACACTATATGTTTCTTTAGAATCGTCATAAAAATAAAACCATTATGTTTGTCTGTTTAACAATATAACTATGTGGGGTAAAGCAGGGTTTTTTCTGGGTCAATTTTTTTTTCGCCACCTTTTTGACCAAAACAATATATTATTCGGCACTTTATTATTTTTTCCCCAAGTAACAAACTATGTTTTTCGTTTAAAATATTTCTTCTCCTCCCCACTCCATAAAAATAAAATGAGTTTGCCCCCATTGTTGTCTATGATGATTCTTATAAACTTATCTTTTATTCTTCATTGTAATGAATAAACAGTAAACACTAACTTTTAAAAAGAAAAACTTTGCTTTTTTAACTTTAAAGGGGGAAAATTCAATATATTAGGAACAATTTTTCTAAAAGAGGGGTCTCTTACTTTAAGTAAAAATTAGATATAAGTCCAGGAATATAACAAAATTCTTGGACATGTTTTGACCATATAATACCAGATAGATATATAGTTCTGTGGGAAAAGTTTCTTCAAATAATGTAAGTATGTGCCCTTGTGTATTAAGAAGTGGTTTTCAAAACAAAAATAATGTTTTTATCAATGAAATTGTTCCCTGATTTAAGGGATAATTATTACATTGACAGATATCCCCTCATTTGAAGGGTTGCTCAAAACCGGTTGAATATATTTCTTTATAACGACAGTTTTCTTTTCCGGATCATCGTAAATGAAATAGTTTAGACGTAACAAAGCTTGAAACACATGCGTCGCATAAACAACTTTAAAGTACCCTCTCAAATCAATTATATATATCATAGTCAAAGGTTACAGTTTTAAATCGGAGATTTTTCTTGCTTTTGAACATTTTTCGTCAGAACAACAGTTTTCCTTTCTGGACCATCGTTAAAACAAGGAGAGGAGACGTCAAAGGTTGTTTCAAAAAGTAAAATCACAAAAATACTGAACTCCGAGGAAAATTCAATCGAAAAGTCCCTAATCACATTGCAAAATTAAATGACAAAACACATCAAACGAATGGACAACAACTGTCATATTCCTGACTTGGTACAGGCATTTTTAAATGTAGAAAATGGTGGATTGAACCTGGTTTTATAGCGCTAAACCTCTCACTTGTACGACAGTCTCATCAAATTCCGTTATATTTACAACGACACGTGCGTCGCAAAGTGGTTAATAAATACTTTATGTGACATGTGTCGGACGCCATTAAATCATATATTTTTGTAAAACAATATAATCAACACCTTTATTAATTAGTCTTTTGTTGCCTATACAATGCACTCAGTTGACTATTGATTTTCTGTCAAAATCTTAACGAGTTCAAAGTGAATTCCAAGTATTGTCTGATTAAGTCCAAGAAACCCGAACAAAAATTTAAAAAAGATTGATGAAATTAAATCGTTAAATATATTTCTTTCGCCAAGGTCTTTCGCAAATGATGAATTTTAATCACCACAATTATAATTTTTTCGCAAGATGCGAAAATGGACCGCCAGTGGAAACCCTGTGGTAAACCGAAAAATATATTTGACAATGCATGTAAAAGTGAAGCAAAAGATACCAGAGGGACATGCACGGCTTAAAACGAAAAAAAGACCAACAGACAAACTAAAGTAATAAAACACAACACTGAAAAACTAAAGACCGATCGATACGAACCTTACCAAAAACTGGGTAATCAGCCTAATTGCATGTACGTAAGTCAAATTCGTGAAAAGGGGGTGGGGACAAGATTGTAGGTTTAATTCTTTTGTAAAATGTACATGCTTTCTTTATTTCATTCTTCTTAGATCAAAAGTTGCAAGTTCATCAATTGGAAGTATACTGGTAATTATAGTTTTTTAAACGTTGTTTTTTTGTATACGATTGTGTCTTGATATTATCTTCCACCGGCACATGCAAATGAATAATAGTAGTCTTCAATGGTTATTTTTACCTCAATTTCACGTGGAAAAGCAGACCAATAATTTGATATATGAATTACTTAGTCATGATAAGTTTCCACCCTTTTTTCAGACTTATCCACTGCGGTTAATTGAGTATAGTTCATTTTTCGCTTGCTGTCTATTCAATACAACAACAAAAATTAACCAAACGCTAACTAAATGTTATGATCGTTTTTTTACAGATCCTCAGTGTAGGAGTGCTTGGATTGGCTATCAATATTCGTTACGATTGGGTATTTGGAAACAGATACATACAGGATCTCTTATCTCAAATACATATTGAAAACATTTCCTTACAAGCAACAATCAACTATTTTTCCATTGTCACTGTGACGTTCGCTGCGATTAACATACTAGCCAGCATATATTCTACTATCATTATAGTAATGGTTTGTGAAAAATGGAGATACCGTTTAACGATTTTAGTAAGTATTTGAATTATTTGGTATTCGAAAAAAGGAGATGAGGAGTGGTTGCCATTTACACAACTAACTTTCAGATATCAGCTGAAGTGAAAGTAAACAATGGGTCATTGTTAGGGTTTATGCGAAGAACAACACCTTAAACGTATAGTGAGCTATAGTTAACAGTTCAAACGAAAAACAAATAGGAAGGAAAAATCCATCGACTTAAAGTTCATTAAACGGTTCTAAAATAAGTGTCGTACTCATGGAAATATTACGACTAGTTGATACTTTTGAAACTTGTTCATGTTCGGTTGGGTTTTTTTTCCCAGAAATATATATATTACTGTGGTCATTTGATTGAACATATATCAAAATATACAACTTGATGAATAGCGTACGTCTTTTTAAATAAATTATCAAGCATTTGCTTCAGAATTTATTACGTCTAGTTAATAAGTGAAACGTTTATGTTTATTAAAATCAGATCTTGTCTTGGTCAAGATTTGACATTTTGATTATCACCAAAACGCTAGGATTTGATTACATTTACAAAACATCATTTTATAGCACTTCCATCAATAGACTATTTATATACATCAATGTTGTAGAGTTTATGTTTGTGGTGTGCTCTCGTTATTGCAAGCATTATCCAGTTAGGCTTAATGGCAAAAGTAACGGCAGATGTGAGTAACATATTTCTTTTTTAGTTCTATTTTACTCAATACATAAGACATATATTCGCATTAGTCAGTTTTGATGTCAATAATAGATCGTTTGTATTTTCAGCCTTCTTTTAAGTATATAAATCTGATCAATTAAATTAAAATAAACTCACCATAGATACCAGGATAAAATTTTGTATATACGCCAGACGTGCGTGTCGCCTACAAAAGACTCATCAGTGACGCTAGAATCCAAAAGAGTTAAAAAGGCCAAATAAAGTACGAAGTTGAAAAGCATTGAGGACCACGATTCCTAAAAGTTTTGCCTAATACAGCTGAGGTCATCTATTTTTGAGGTAGAAAAACCTAAGAATTTAAAAAATTCCAAAGTTTTGTAAACAGTTAATTTATAAATATGACCATATCAATGATAATTCATGTCAGCACAGAAGTGCGGACTACTGGGCTAGTGATACCCTCAAGGAATTAAAACTCCGACAGCAATGGCATCGACCTAGAGGTTGTAAATAAACTCATCATAGATACCAGGATAAAATTTTGTATTTACGCCAGTCGTTGGTAGTCTCTGATGAATGTCTTAAGAATAAGAGCATGACATTTGATTTAGACTTTTCTCGGCTATTCCAAAGTTCTGGTATTTTACGTGCTGGTCTTTATGGTCTTTATGGAATAAACATCTATAAGTAGATGTATATATATATAAATCAGATTAATTAAAAAGAGTATATTCTTCCTTCAAAAAATTAGTCAAAAATTACCAAAGGTATAATTATGTAAACTCAGAAGTGAAAAATGAACTGAGTATGAATTACAATGAAATTAAAAAAAAAAAAAAAAAAAACAATAAAATGGAGCAACACACACCCCATCCAAAACCTGAGATGATAACATGTACTTTTGAAAGTAAGCACATCCTACTTCCCATGTGACTCCTGTGCTGTTGTTAATGTCATTAATAGCTCTGTGATATGTCAAATTTGGTATATTACCCTAGCGGATAAAACGATCGGAATATGGATTTCGCACATATAAAGGGTATTTATTTGCAGTGTTTGTTTATCTTTTCTGCATTACAGATAAATCCAAAACTAGAAGAAAAGTTACAGTATGAAATTAAACGTTATCAGTATTCAAATGCATCAGCACAATACTCTTCGTTTTATTCTAAAAACTGGAATACACTTTTTATAAAGGTATCTATAATTATTACTTTTATATTTCATGCATTTACAATAAATAGATATGTTATACTAAATCACACTAGGATAACAAAATTGAACTGAAACGGTCTCCTCTATTTGAACAGCTCTTGAAAAAATCGAGCATGAATGTATTTGGTCATGTTAAGTATTTCTGTCAATAATCCAGGGCATTTATTTCAGTGCTGTTCAATCAATACGCTTCAGTCAAATAAGTGTTTAATCTATACGCTTCAGTCAAATAAGTGTTCATTCAATATGCTTCAGTCAAATAAGATGTGTTCAGCCTATAGCTACATTTGTATGTCAGATATTTTAGAAGTTTATTGTTTACATGTACGAAGCAACTTCACACTGCATCGTTATAAACTACAAGTTGTTTGTTTGGTGAGGACTGATATTCCAACTAGTAAATATCTGAAAATAAGCTTAAATTATGTATATGACCTAACTTTTTAAGGTTCAGACTTATTAAATGATGTTTAGATAAAACTCACTGTAGTACAGTAAGGCATTTCTCAAGCAATTAAACAAACAACTTCTTACCTTGAAACACAGTGCAGTGATTTTAAGCAACTTATATTCCAGAGCGATTTTTTCTTGTAAAAACCCTAATTACTGTAATTATGAATATTTCAAACATGTATCTTATTTTATATCAATGCATAGTAAATATGGATAACGTTTTTATATTTTCATCTGAACCGTATACATTATTTATCATATTTGTACTAGATTTGACAGCTCATCCGCCATTTAAAGCGATACATAAAACATTATTTTTACCAAATTTATACGTTAACAATCATTCTATTGAACTGGATCATGTGTTTATCGTATTCACCATTATAACTTAATTTGATTATATTATTATAATCATCAAATACATAAACCACCACTTTTATTGGATTTCATTTCTACTGAACTGACAAACCTAATCCATAAATCTGCTGACCTTGATTCTGTTTTTATACTATAGGCAAAATGCTGTGGTGTTGGAGCCTCCAATGTTTTGTCCTTTCGTGGATCAAATTGGTTTGTTAGTTCATCAAACCAGCATATACCAGTACAGTGTTGTAAATCACAAACTATACTGTATCCATACGGCAGTCTAACCGACGATGATTGTACCAAATTCCTGCTCCCCGATTCATACCACAAACAGGTATGTCAATTTCAAGTTTAAAACCATATTTTGAAAGACTTGTCCCATTAATTATATTGAACTATATATTCACAACACTACAATATTAAGATGTACTTAACATATACATAAATGTATATGATACTGATGTTGTTATTTATTATAAATCCATTAATAAAAAGAAATACGATAGAGGTGTCTTGCATTTTATACCATAGTGTGAATATAGAATGTAAAACAAACTTTAAACATTGCTTTAAATCGAACTCATATATAATTAAAAGGCACCTTACTCAGCTATTTTTATGATATTAGTAACAAAAAGTTGGAAGACTTGGTGTCACCTTTTACTGTATTGTTTTTGACAAGGAATTGCAGCTTTATAGTTCTAATGTCAATAGTCTATTCGATAATCGTTTTATCTGTTTAGGTTTGGCACATATACGTTCATCCAAAAGTACAAACCAAGCCTAAACAGATAAGACACTATTTGTATAAGGGTTATGTCCCTTTATGTATTGTGACGGATTTATTATCGTGACGTTACGTTACCATTAGTTACATTCATTATCATCCATGATTATCATAAAGATGTGAAACCAGTTGAAGAAAAAATGTAGAAAATTAAAGGACTTTAAGAGCAATTTGAAATTTAATTTTATTTATATATATAACTTTTTTGCTGCAGGGATGTGATGCTGCCATCGAAAATCAATTACAAAAGTATAGTATACCTTTCATGGTGTTTACCTCAATCATCATAGTGGCAGAGGTATATTGTATTTTGTTTACATGAAATATTTTCTCGACAATAATATACATTGAAATAAGTAATTAATAGAAACTAGAAACAGAACAAACTGTATAATATAATATTAGTTACATAGTGTGTTAGTGACCTAATACGGTATATATGGGGTCAGTAAATTCCTTATGGGGTGAGAGCGAAGCTCGAATCCCCATAAGGAATTTACTGACCCCATATATATCGTATTACGTCACTTGCACACTATGTAACGAATTTATCTTACCGACTATCTTAACGTGTAAAATGTAGACTAGTGACCTATCAAAATGAGCAAGTCTTCAATACCGATAGCATTAAGAAAATACTTCCATTGATCCTACGCAAACAGAAGCCAACAATAACAAGTTGTTAGGTTTAAATGTGTTTTATGAATTTATTTCAATCTTCATCATCAATTTCTTCGTCTGTTGAAACCTTTAACATTCTTCTCAGTACCGTTTTGTTTTTATAAAGAGATGCAACACCACTACTAACCGTGTATGAAATAAGCCCCGCCTCCCTACTACTAACTTAATATGGAATATACACGGTCTCCACGCGGACGCTTTTTGTCAATCATATTCCTAGAAATGTATAGGAGGTAAGATAAATAATATGTCACAACGATAAGAGTTGAATATGTTTTTATTCGAGTACAATTTGCTATACCAGCCTCTCAGCTATGTGCTCTTCATATACATGTAGTATGAGTATCTGATATACTAATTTCAGTCCAATTCTTGGTAATCTGTAAAAATTAAACTCCAAACCAAACGCATAATGAAATTTCGAATTCTTACTAAAAACACTTTAACAGAACAGTAACAAAAATCGATAAGCATTCTTGCATAAGGGAAGCTATATCAACATAAATTACAGAAGCAGGTTTTACAAACATATGATTGGTTAATGTTATAATACTGTCAAATAAGACTCATCAGTGTTTTTTCCTCTCAATCCATAAAAGTATGCCAAATCAAGACATAAGTTATGATTATCTTAAACCAATTATTAAAAAATCACAGAATGTGGCATAGGAAATACACAGTTTATATATTAAATATAAATCTATCAGTATTGTCTTTACATACCAAAATCTTCTTTTTTTATTCAGATTTGTTTGATGGTACAAAATGCGCAAAGTTTAATTCCGTCAAGAAAAATATCTAATATAGAACAACAGTTGGTTGGTACTGATCGTACAATAGAAATAAGCTGTGCAACGACCTCAAAATCCGACAGAAAGCATTCTAATGAAATCGTTAAATACACAGGACATACATCAAATACTGAGAAAGAAAGCTCGGTAAACATGACAAACATTAGCAGTAAGGAGAATGTTTCACATTCCATGACTTCACAACCAACGGCTTCTTTGGGAAATGACACAGACAGCAATCAGGAAAATATGCGAGAACAAGATCAAAAGATAAACAAGGATAAGAATGAGGCAACTAATGTTAATTCGGATAATGAGCAAGACGACGAAACTGACAGCAAAGGCATATCTGTGAATGGAAACCAAAATGCATTAGGCGAGGAAATGGAGTTAAGAAAAAATAAAAAGGAAACAAAAATCCTTGACGACAACTCAACAAGTTTAAGCGTTGACGATTAATAAAAGATATATATTTGCAGTGTATTCATTTCACCTTAAACATATCTATGTATTGTATAAATTGATATCAAGCCTACGAGGACTCATTATCGATTATTTTTTAACGATTACTTATATGACATCAATTAGAAAAGCCAAAATGATCCTAGATTAACTTGGCGTACGAAAGTTGATACTTGAAGGTTTTGGGGTTGTTTTTTCTTTTAATTCCAAAGGTAATTATTGGAAAAAACTTATCATTTTATATGGTAAATTTTGAAAAATAACTAAATGATATTTGATCAGTGAACTGTATATAATTATATTGTCAAGGAATAACTGTTTAAAAATCAAATACCTCTTTTTATCGACTTTTTTTCTATTTTTGGTAACATTTTTAAAAATAAAATGTAATATCGATGTGGTCATCAATTTGAATGCTACATGATAATGTATTTTCTTAATATTAAGGACAACTGCCTTTATACGTCACTAATAGATTACCCTACCTGTATTTGAAAAAACCTTTCAGAATTGCAAGTCCTCAATGCTCACAAGGTCATGATTTTCGGACTGTTTATGACGTCTTTACACTAAATTCATTGGATGTTGGTTGAAAGTTTTGAACTAGCTGTCAGTAATTGCAAGTACTCTCAGATCAATACTCCGTTTCTTTTTGTTGTTGGGATATACAAGTATCCTGCCACGTCCACTCTGTGTTTTTTTTTTTAGATGTTTTTTCTATTTGTGTCCATCTAATGAGTTTATCCTTTTTCAACGGATTTTTAAATATTGTTCTTATGTTGTACTGTTACACCATTATCCCAGGTCGGGGAGGGTTGGGATTCCGCTAGCATGTTTAAACCCGCCACATTCCGTAGGTATACGCCTGTCCAAAGTCAAGAGCCTATAATTCAGTGGTTGTAGTTTGTTGATGTGTTTCGTATTTGTTTTCGTTCCTTTTTGGTAAATAAATCAGGCCGTTATTTTCTCGTTTGAATTGTTTAACATAATTCATTTCGGGACCATTTATAGCTGACTATATGCGATATCGGCTTTGCTCATTGTTGCAGGCCGTATGTTGACCTTTAATTGTTAAGTTTTTGTGTCATTTTGTCTCTTGTTGAGACTTGTCTCATTGGAAATCATACCATCTTTTTTTTATATCTTCAATTACGTTCTTTTATTTGGCCTTATTTTACTTCATTAATTCGTGCGTCACGGATGAATATTTTGTATACGAAACGCGTCTATGATGAGGTTACATGGTTACTAAGGCTTGTAAAAAGGAAACAAAGGGGTGAGAATTTGTATTGGTTAACTTCCAATAATGGTTATTTTCTTTTATGAAATAAAGTGATATGTGTAAGGTTGTAATCCACGAAGGTATGACGAGTTTATTAGACTTAATTGACCGTACATTGTTTTTGCTGCTCTTGTTTTTTCTCGATTGCTCATATAGCTTTCGTGTGTGTAAAGTTTGTATCAAGCTTTGTTTTCAAATGTTTAGCGTCTTTGACCTTTTGAAAAAAAATAAATCTCGACAAGCTCTTCGGACGCCCGCAATTTATAAATGTAATTTTATTCATTTTCGTGGTTGTGCATTTTTGTTGATTTGGTAAACATTGCATTATCATCCATATATGATTTCATGGTTATGTAATGTAGTCTGTACATATACAATCATAAAGACAATCTTTGAACATTTAGATGCATGGTTTGTCTATACCCATGAAATAAGTAATCTATGATAACTCATATATTACAAATATTAGTCCACAGAAAGTGTTATGGTCATATATATAAGTGCAAATGTGAAAATAAAACATTAACAGGCAGATATTGTGTTTACTTCAAAAAATTGCAATCCAGTGATACAAATGATAAAAGAGATATTTCTGTTGTTTTTCTGTAAAATTAATATAAACGAGATGTGTCCTTTGTAATTAAATGTTTTCCATTTGTTATCAATATTGAGCAAATTTTTTTTTTAAATGTAAAAAGTTCCTTTGAATAAATCTCAATTAGATAACGACAACATTCATTTTCATGCACATTTCAAAAACGATAGTTTCCTAGAAAATGATTGAAACATGTTTGATTGCGGTTTCGATACATATTTGATAAGTACGGTTACCGACATCAACATTTTTTTTATGTTGTTGTCTTTATTATTAGAACAATTACTTTTCTGTTTTTCCCGCTTTATTCACACACTTCTGAGCGTTCTGTCAATAACTGCATAACTCATGCGTCGATTGGTTATTATTTAAGCGACAAAAACATAAACAAAGTAGTTTAAAGTTACTTCTTTGAAATTAAAACTATAAAATTCTACTAATTTCTGTTCGATTTTGAAACTAAAACGTACATATTTAAAAGGAAAACTAGTAATCTTGTAATAACTAGTAATATTATTAGTCTTGTGTTTGCTAGTTGGATGTGTCAGTCGCATCTTCGATCTTGGTGTCCCTCGCTGTGGTATCTTTTTCAGTCACTATTTCGACTTCCGCATCATCATTTACTTTTGAAGCAAAAACTGTGTCTGCTTGTTTATTTTCGACTGCGGCTTTATTTTTGTCTTCAATTTCCATCGATTTTACAGGTTGTAATTCAATTTTGCCTTCGTGTTTATCCTGAATAATTGTACTTCTTTCTTTTGTAAATCAAATGCTCCTCTTGACTTCGACTTCTTGATTTGTGATATTTTTTCTGGTTTATCCTTTTGTCTTTTCTTATTTTTGGATTTATTTGCTTCATCCCCAATTGACTGTTCCAGCATGTGTTTCTAGTTTTCTCTCATGATTTCGTTTGTGTCGTCACCAGCTTTGAAACCCATTGGTAATTGTTTTCAATCTTATAACATGGAATACGGTCATTATAATGCAACACATCTGAAAACAATTATTCCAAAGTAGAGTTTTTGAGTTAAAGTTTCAAATAACCCCGTGAAGTTATGTTAAAGCCATAGTCAATATAATAAGTACAAAATGGGACATTTCTTACATTTAAAGAAACTGTTATAAAATTGTCCATTCCTATATTGATAACAATTTCATTCTCCAAATTTGAAAATTTAGATGGTTTACTACAAATAAAAAACATTGATAAACTGAGGTGTGAATTAAACGTGACAGTAACCAAACAACACAAAAACTCAAATTTGTTATGTGTATTCCTCACATACTATATTGGGTGTGCTTCTTGGTTTGGCACGATATTGAACAGAACTAAGACGAGTTCAGCAGCTGCATCGTGACAAATAGTTAACTTTGTCATCTAAAGCTGATTGAATTTTAGTTTTATAATTTTGACGTTGAATTGTTGAATGCCAATTGAACAACTATTGAAACCAATTTGTTTCATCAAACAAATGAAAAATTACTCAAAGCAATATTCGTTATCTACCCGAAGTGCTACCTGCTCATACTTATAAAATTGAGAATGTTAATGGGGAATATGTCAAAAAGACAACGACGCAATCGAAGAGCAGATAACAGTCGTAAAATGTGCGACCATTAAACGTGGACCTTACCGTATTGTTGGTTGAGAGACGGGGACATGTAAGTCATTTTTTAATTAACATTACATTTAAAATGTTTTATTTGGTCCTTATGTAGAAACTGATATATACTGTAGCTGTTAGCTAAATACCACTTTCTTTCAGAACGATTTATCATATCGACTACCAATATTGTTAAAGAATCAAAATGCTTTTGTTTATTTGAATAATTTCTTGATGTATCATGGTAGGTCCATATTAAACCATGAAATATTTTAGCGAGCTGTTGGTCACATCATCTGACTTAAAAATAATTGTTAATATAATACACACCTCAGCTAAAATGGTGATCGCCATGAACACAAAGAAGATTATGCTGTATGTCTTTACTCTTTTTTCTACTACATCATCACATGACTGAAAAATATATTGTTTTTATTTTAATTTTTCATATTGCGTGATTTAGCGGACACTGATTCTATGTAGCAAGTTGTGAAATGAAAGAAAAACATTAAAAGATACCAGAGAAAAATTACAAGTCGAAAACAATCTGACAACACCATGGCTAAAAAAGAAATAAGACCAACAGACACACAATAGTACACAAAACACAACACAGAAAACTAAAGACTTGGGGGAGATCTCACCTAAATTGTATTTTCACTCAGATTGAATTACTATTTTTTTTCAAAATGATATGCATCTTTTCGCTAAAAATTTAAACTCTATCATTATCAAAATATTGTTGAACACATATTTGCGTACGGTGTCATTCATTCAGAACCTGACTCTTATAGCTGATTTTAGAATATATATCACTTTTAGTAAATAATTGTTAAATTAAAATAAGAACTCCAATTGCATATTATGATTATAATTAACATTATTATAGTAATTGTAAAGTTTAGTATAGTTCTTTTACTTTTCATTGTGTCGTTGTACTGCTTCATTTGTTTGAAATTGTCTTGAATAAAGCTGTTATTTTCTAAACAAACAAGACACCGTCCACATCAATTATTAGAAAATTTCAATTATATTTATTATCATTCGTGAGTTTCTTATTTCCTTGGAGTTTACGGGTATAGGTGAACCATAAATTAAAACATTCATACAAATGTTTTATAGGCTTGTAATTAGCAATAAATCAATTATCTACGGAAATGTATGTTTTCCCTCAATTCACGAAAATTGTTTCCCACGAAAATAAATGAATCCACGGTACTAACCTGTGGGTGAAAGTATCCGTCTAGCATAAAAGATGTGCAATTGCTTTCTTCCCTAGTAGAGTACGGGAATACATCGGACTGAGATATACAACATTGCACTGGATTTCGATTACCAGATCTGTCTCCAGACGAATATCAATTGGTTGACATAAACGACGATTCGATTAATGACCCTACTCCACAGCATTCTGCCTATACGTGCAATGTTGAAGATTAATAGCCATGAAGGAACTGTATCGCAAAATCACTCCCAGTATTATATATTGCAGTCCTTTCCCAAACATTTTGCAGTCTCTTCCCAAACATTTTGCAGTCCTTTCCATTACATTGTCAAATTTCAATTTTTGATACTAGTAATTGATTCGAGGAAGTTGTTTGGACTATTTAAGAAAATACATGATAGAGACACAACAACAAGGCAGGCTTTTTTATAAAGCTATTATTAACTTAGCCGTACTTTTTGTGGTTACGGCTACGTTTATAACCATTTGGTTTGGTTTCTATATATCCCAATAAAATGGATATTTCTTTGGAAAAACAAAACAATCTATAGCAGGTACAGGCCTTAAATTGAATATTATTTGAATTCTATAATGTTTTGCTGAGGTATTTGATTAAATAAAACAAAGTATATCAACCATCTTACAATTATAAAAATAAACCAGTTTTGTAATTCAAATTTTATTTAATTATCATTTAACTATTGGATAATTAATAAAAAAACATATTTTCTATACAACTTATTCAAGACTTTTCCATATGTCATACCTGAACAAAAAGCGTATTCCAAGAGAGTGATAATGACGTGTCATATGTTGCTGAATTCTGAGAGTACTGATAGCAGCCATCTTGACTAACAAATTGTGCCCTTAGTTCGTTTTCTAGCTCTGATGAAACCTTTAAAAAAATTCAAACATTACAGTAATAATGACAAGCAAATTTGTTCTTCCCCATAATCTATAATTATATAGCATTATAGTACATATCATCCCAGGATTGTTTTGTGGGGTTTGTGTTGCTCAGTCTTCAGTTTGTATTGCTGTGTTTTTCACAAGTTGTAGACTGTATTGTTTGGTTGTTTGTCGTTTTGTCTACGGCTCATGAGTAAAATTAAACTTTTAATATGTCCCGTCTCTCTTTGTCATACAAAAATAAAAATGTCGGAATAAAGTTAATAACAAAATAACATAGAAAACAAACAAAACCCAAAATATGCTCTACAAGTGTCCATTTCATTTGCAAAATTCACAATCTTAATCACAATTACGTGTGAATATTATATTTGTACTTCAAAAAGGTTATTTATAAAATAGAGGCTCATGACTCCAAATTGAATGTTATACACTATATGGTTAAAACAAATATTTTACTAGTTACATATTTAGATATTATCGTGATTAACTGTTCCCTGTAGTTGGTTTATATTTTAACTTCATATTGTTTGATTCGTGTGCAATTTAAGACTCTACAGAAGACAAAGCGGGCGTACGTTGTACAAAGTTATAAGCCTAGTAACTTAATTTATTTTATAACCACTGGGTTAATGCCACTGTTGGTTACTGTTTCATGCCCGATATTATCACTTGCTAGCATTATTGTGTTGATATGAAAATATAATTGATGTCATTTACCGTATTGTAAAACTATAAAATTTTGGTTTGTTTCTAAAAACTTTCACTATAATTAGTTGAGTAGACATATGAGCAAGTTCGTTTACTTTGTTTCAACAACGTAATGAACACGTAGTAAAATGATGCAAGATTTATGTCTCTTTAAAAGACATTATCAATACATACATCATCTTATTTGTCAACTCACCCCTGCCAAGAACTTTCCCCATAATCCTATCTGTACAATGTTGGCAACTGCCACAGCACACAATAACCCAGCAGTCTAGAAATTCAAAATGGTATGATAAACATAATTCAAAAAAATGTAGCTTTCATAATTATATTGTTGTGGTTTTGGGCTTTATAAATTAATCATTGATGCTATACATTCATTCATTCTATATATTGTTTTGCTTGTTAAAACATGTCATTTCATGGACTTTGTGTTAAGTTATATATTGTCAATTGATTATGAACTTTCCGTTTTGAGTTCCTCGGAGGTTCTGTATTTTTTGGCTATATAACTTTATTTTTCCATTTAATTATACCACCTACAGTTTCAACAGTTTATTAATTGCCTTTTTTTTATAAGTTTTTTGTTTTTTAAAGTACATATTGCGTGAAAGCAAACCAACAATTGTAGAAATCGAATACAAGTTTTAGCAAGCAATTAAATGTTCTTTTTTTATATCGTGAACAAAATCTCCAATGTGATAGGTATTTAGTAAACTTAAGAACAATCCATTAGATCATGATCGAAATCCGTAATTTGACATGAAATTTGTTTTGATTGAACCATTAGAATAGCAACCAATACTCTGTGTTTGGCGTCTTACGTTTTTCGATTTTTCAAATAAGAGTTTATCATGAACAGGACATTCATTTCCGTGATAGATAGGGTACATTTTCTGTAAAGTTAGCCTATACAAGATACGTCAATGCTTTAAACCTCAATGGATTGTGTTTCTGAAACAAAATAACGATCAACCATTATTTCATTGCGTCCAAAAATTAAAGAGCTTACCACAATATTCAAAACTGATTTCCATTTCGGTAAAGCCATAACAAAGGTGGAAAATATAACAACTGCTATTGATACAGACAAAAAAGTGACAGTCACAATGGAAAATATGTGGATGGCTCTTGTGAAGGTATGTTCGGTAACATTTATTCTAGCGAATATGTCTTGTATATCAGAGTTTCCAAAAACTTTGTCGTATCTTATATTGATGGCTAAACAAAGCACCACAATGCTACATATCTGGAAAATAAAACAGAAGTATTTTGGCGAATAAGAACAAAGAAAAAAAACATGAGTATTATTATTTTAAATAATCACTTTATACATGGTTTAATTCACACACAAACAAGTTGTGTACTGTTCTTGAATGTTTGCATTTGTATTAAACCATTATTTTTATGATGAATATTTTACTCCGTTATTTCACTTTTATGAATATTTTGAGGCTCATTTAAGTACTTATGTATGGCCATAAAATGCAAACACTGGAATAAGGATGTTAATCCAACATCAAGTGACAAAAAAACGCGAACTAAACTCAATGCAAAACAAAACCTACTGTGTAGTGTTTTTGTTATTGTTAAATTTGTTTTTCGAGTTTTTATTTCGTTGCATTCATGAGGACATATTCAAGTTAGATCTTAAAGTTTTCTGCTTTTTGGAAGGAGTAGAGGTAGCATGTAAAAAAATTATGAAAAAAGACGCAATCAGCTGGTAAGGTGAAACATCAATCTTAGAGAACCGTTTGGTAGTACAAATGGTTAGTGTCTAGAATGAGGTATACCTTCTGTAATGTTTACATCAATCTTCTTTCCTATGAAATCTAGGAATACAGATAAATGAAAAAATCGGAAACATCAATGAGTCAATAAACAAAATATTTGTTACAATTATTCTTAACATTACACAGCGTAATCAAATAAAGTATACTCACAAATATAGTTCCCAGATATATAAAGCGAACCAACGTTAATTTAGACCTATAATGTAAATAAAGTGGGATTTTTTAAAATAATTTGCTGTAGCCTTAAATTGCTGTTGTACAATGTACAATGTATTGAGCAAAACGCACTTGTATCTTTAACTAGGGTGTTAAACATCATAACAAAAAAGAAATTTTTTAACCGATATTTTAGTTCGTTAATTGTATTTCTTAATCTGTCACTACGAAGACTGACAATGTTGTGTTCCAGAAAAAAAGTTTTGTTTTTATCGGTTATCATATCGTAGTTATAACTATTACTGTTTCGTTACCTTTGATAGTGGAGTGTTATTCCCCGAAGAATTTTATTTTTTTTTTTTATGTATTCAGAAATATCTCACTTATGCAAAGCTCCTTGCCTTGATATGGCTAATTTTATTTTGTTCTTTTTTGGTTTCTAAGGTTTTGGATAATCAAATATTTTGGCCTCGGGAATCACTGGAGAGAGGTTATTGTCGAATTGTACATCTGATTCAGGAGAACTGTTCAGTATTTTTATGATTTTACATTTTACAGTTCTTTCTATTCATACTGTCTGTTTGGTTTTGTTTTGTTTTTTCTGGCGTTAAAGAGATGTAATCCGATTTTTGATCACCTATATATATATAAATAAAGAACATTTCAGTGTGTACTTCAGCTTCTACTTGTTTATGAAATTTGTCTAACTTATACCCACAATAAAATATCAAAATTGAACATACATCAATTGTCTAAACATTGATAGTTGCTTACATTTTTACGATTTTTGGGGTTGTTTTTTGTTTACATGTATGACAATATAATAATGGTACGTAGTCATTTATATGCTTCCTGTTTTATGGAATTAAGAGTTAAAAATATACATAATATGCTTAATTTGTCATATACAACTATGATACAACTATTCTTTTCACGAATGTGACCTACAGAATTATTGTCATTTTATTTTTAGACATGGCGTTGTCAGTTTATTTTCAATCTATGAGTTTGACTGTCCCTCTGGTATCTTTCGTCCCTCTTCTATAATGCACTATATACCTAAACATACTAAAATAGCATTTACTTATTTGTTCAATGACCTTTTCCAGTTACTTAAAAAGTAAGATTTGATTTCGCTGAAGATTTTTCTAAATAAAACCGATTTTGTATACATTTGTTCTCCTGTTGAGCTGTCGGGTTTTTCCGTCGACTTTATATCAGAATACTCCTTGTTAACAAACAGAGCTCCAATGATCTAAGGCAAATAAATATATGTATAACTATGTAACTTTGTAAAATAAATCATCAAATGGAAACATAAAGTTCAAGTTTATTTGCTTGATAAATAATTTAATTGTAACATGTGTAAACTTGTTGCATACTTGAAGCTTAAGTACATACTTACGATAAAAATGATGTATTGTCTCTAATCATTGATTTTTTTCCCTTAATATAACTGGATTGAAAACAATGACAATTATTTCTATTGAATTCAAATAAAAATTCTATTAAAACATAATACAAAAGAGGCAAAAGATATTGAAAATCAATTTGTCGTTTCAGAATTTTGGTTGTTCGCTGTACGTTATGAGTTTTGCTCATTGTTGACTGCCGTATGCTAAATTTTACGTAAGTTGGTCTTTGGTGCATATATCAAACTATTTGTTTATAGTTTTGTGGTACTTCTGTTTATCTGGATTTTTTTCTACTTTTACATGTGCTTAAAATCTATCTATTTACATCGTTCGAGACCAACACAAATCTATGCAAATTATACTACATAAGAATCAAATACTTCTAAAACAATTCGCAGCAGCACAATCGCAAGAAACCATCCAACAAACATCTCAGTCTTGTCCAAGATTACTTCTGCACATGTCTGAAAGATGCAGATTAAATATGTTCAAAATTTACTTTTATCTTAACAGTTTTTGTATATTAACTAGTTTCTTGTTTCCATTTTCCATTTTAATTTTATCTATTGCTCTATTTTGAATACAACTGTATTAATACAAAATAATAAAAAAAAAGATGTAGTTATTTTAAAAACATAATCTATTAGTTATATTCATATTTTATTACTACATTGATATTGCAGTTTTGTTTGAGCAACAATTTTAAACGAGAAGCTATTGTTACCTGTAGTAGAAAGCACGTGTATAATGATGACTTATTCATAGTATGTATTCTTTCTTTCATCAGGTTGATTGTCATTTTTATCTGTGACAGGATAACGCAGGTTTTTTCACTTCTACGATACACAAATAGATACTTCATTCCAACTAATTTTCGCGGGCTATTTATTTCACGACTTTCACGACGAGAAAATAAAAACGAATATAAATCACGCCGAATATTTGAAACTTGGATCATACAGTATTTGAAACTATTTTCGGAAACTGCGAAAAATAAATCGCTGCGAAGTGGCATAGAAAGACTTACACGCGAAAATAATTTTGTTGACAGAAGGCAAAGGTCGTGTTTGTGTACATTGAACATTGAACATTTTTACTCACAGACATGTTATAACTGTACAGTCTTCATCATGTGTTTCTGTCTTGGTTTAGTCATCCAATAACAAGTAATTTACATTTTTTTAATAAAATGGTTTTTAACATGTGTATAAATAATATGGGGAGGGGTTTGTTTTTGTTTTTGTTGTTTTTTTTTCAAACACCAGTTTTTAGAGTGCGGTCCCGAAATTTTGTTTATCATTTTTTATCAAAACGACATACAACGTTAGTGGTCATATATTTATGTTTATCCATGCTGCTGTATTAGAAAACTATGAATGTACAATTAAATCTTGTTAAACCAGTTTACTCATAATAAATGCGTTTAATCTTCACCGCAACCTTTCTGTAAAATGTGTAGCAGTAAGGTTATAGTAAACAGTTTGTTTGCAATTAATTTAGTATCAAGTGTTAAACAGGCTTACATCTGTTTTGTACCCACCACAGCCACCAACATAATTAAAAATTCCACTGTAGGAATTTGTATTTGGATCTTCTTTATCTAGAATTCTGGGATGAGCATGTTTACAACAAAACTGTATTCACTGAGATGTATGTGTTTCGGAGTAATAATTGACACCACAACACTGCAGCTGAAAACGTATTCATTAAACATTATATCATGTAGTAAAGACTTTTCTGTTACATCCTTTGTTATTGATTTCATATGTGTTTGTATTTGAACAGGATTTAGCCACAACCCTAACTAGTACTCAATGTACCATATATGACAATACATTTTCGCTTAGCAATTGTATTTTGATATGTATTCAATTTATATTTTTATTGATAATTGGTACGTTTTTAGTTTTTAATTTTGAATCACCGTATAACAAATGCATTTGAAAACTACAAAAATATTGATGATGTTATCCTATTTTATCAGTTTTTTCCTTCATATAATAATTAAAAAATAATCCTGTCTTTCAAATGTTTCTACGTATAAGCCGAAATCGTAGAGATAATCTATGATACAATAAGCACAACGTGTTATTATAATCTCTGCTTAATATTTATGTTCCATCTGAAATACAAAATGAATGCATGATTCTTAAGAGATAAAACAAAATACAAGTGTCTTGTCTCACGTAAATTACCATTGACCACTCTAATTTGAAATATCAATACACAAGAAAACAAAACGGTTCATTATAACCAGTTTAATGTGTAATATATCTTACTGTCATGATCATGTCATTCCATTTTCCCGTGATTTCATTTCCGTTGCCTCCATAAAAATATCCTAATTGCTGTAACCATAACTGAAATTTCATACCATCGTTGATCTGCAATGGAAGTTATGTTACGTTTGAAGGATAGATTTTAGAAGAATATAACTATGTTTCTGTGAAATATGTTAAACGCTTGTTGGTGTTTTTTAGTAATGCTAAAGTTTTCCTGATAACAGAATCAAAATATATTAGCAATTTAATATAATAATTTTGAAATCATAAAAGGTTTCACCGTGACTGTTGTGAATGGGCTGCAATGGATACATCAATGATTAAGAAACAATCATATACTCTCCTCAAAAATGTAAAGCAAGGATGAATCTTTAATGAAGTGTCTACTATACAAAAAATGAACTAAAATTAGAAAATACAAGACTTACAAAGGTCAGAGTCTCCTGACTTGGGACAGGCGCAAAACTGCGGCGGGGTTCAACATGTTTTGTGAGATATCAACCCTCCCCTATACCTATGTACTACGCACAGAAATACTTAGTGCAAAATCAAAATAAAACAACATTCCGCTAAATTCCATTAATTTTTTTGGCGCGTTTAAGTAATTTCAAAACATGACGTCATACAAAGGCAAGCTCCAAAATTGACGGATTTGTTTGTTGCGTAGACCATCCAAATTCTGGACTCTCAGGATAAAATTCGAATATCACGGGCCAGGCTATGAGTAAATTTCCAACAAATCTATGGTTCCATGGATCATTATTGGGCAATATTTGTAACTTTATAGCCATCTGGAACTTTTGTATAAAAAATTCAAACTTGAATGTTTGTATTCAAAGGCTTTTATACTAACTGAAACAAATCCCTGGATAAAAGTGCGTAAAAGGTTTCAGTGATTTATAAAAATACGATGATAGATTGTACATGCGGGTGCTAAAACCTATGAGAAAAACCAAGGCTCAAAATATTCTATGACGTGCCGTTGTGAAAATACAAATCCTTGACACAAAGAAATGAGGCCTTTACATAAATCATGCTCAAAATGTTAAAACAGTTATGATAACTTATTAGTAAAGGTTATCTTACCAATGTTGTAATTAGATCTTTTAATATAGTTTACATTGGCACTAATATCGATTTTGTCATCAGCAAATTAAAACATAACTAAATTTGTATTCTTTTCAAACGGGATGTATAAAGACACACCCACGTTCATTTTGATCTATAAAGAGGTTAAACTCCTAACTATTCTACTGTCTGTCGATACATTTATTTTTGGCATTGAACAAGTCATGTCTTCTTTGACTGTCCATGACGTTAAAATACTAATTCCCTGGGATGTGTTTTAGTCGATTTTAGTCTCTGATGCATGATTTTTTATTATTAATTGTTTTGGCTTTTAACTAGCTGTCAGTAACTGCGAGTACTCTCAAATCGTACTTTCTTGTTTATTTGACCTGTTGATACTAATTGTAATGGTTTTGTTTTATTTGATGTTATTCAGGGTTATGTCTGGTCTATATACTAGCTTTGATAAGTGTTTGGTATTACTATAAATTTTCACTTCGTACCATGAACATCAAAATTATTTATTTTGTAAAAATATTTCCTTTCTCTATTGGAACTGTAGACGTATACCTAACAACAAAATTATTTTCATTTACCTGTGTTTAAAGTAATTGCAAATGGCTGATATTTTTGTTCGAGCATATTGCTTTTCTTAAATTGTTTGACATTTCATACCGATATAACATATTACTTTTATTATTCTTCCCTTAGTTTATTTATTTTGTATTTACATTGTATCATAGGTCAAATTTATTTGTTCAGTGTATGTTCACTGGTGTTAAAATGTCCTTTGGTTGAGTTAAGCTATTTCAGTTGATATTTTATAGTGTGTCTTTCTATGTTGTGATGTTACACTATTGTTTCAGAAAAAGGGTGAAGGTTTGGTACCATTTAAACGTTTAAACCCGCTGCATTTGTTTGCACCTGTCCTAAGTCAGGAATCTGATGTTCAGTAGTTGTCGTTTGTTGATGTGGTTCATAAGTGTTTCTCGTTTCTCGTTTTTTATATAGATTAGACTGTTGGTTTTCCCGTTTAAATGGTTTTACACTAGTAATTTTGGGGCCCTTTATAGCTTATTGTTCGGTGTGAGCCAAGGCTCCGTGCTGAAGACCGTACTTTGATCTATAGTGGTTTACTTTTATAAATTTTGACTTGGATGGAGAGTTGTCTCATTGGCACTCATACCACATCTTCTTATATCTATGAATCATAATAAGCATGACGAAAAGACGACATTTTGCATTAAAAGTATTAATTTGGTGTTAATTTATGTAATTGTTTTCTAGATGTAATATACTCGTAGGGCAACGCTTTGAAGTCCGTTAATCTACTTTTTATTTACTTTTTCTTACCTCTTCAATAAACAACTGCAATTACTTTTGGTATATGCAAAGCAAAAGACAGAACAAAGCTCTGGAAAGACAATATGGCATAAGTGATATAAAAAAAAAAGTAAAATCACAAAAGTACTGAACTCCGAGGAAAATTCAATCGGAAAGTCGCTAGTCAAATGGCAAAATCAGATGACAAAACACATCAAACGAACGGACAGCAACTGTCATAATCCTGACTTGGTAAAGGCATTTTCAGATGTAGAAAATGGTGGATTGAACAATACAGAGGAAAGATGGATCATTTCACTGAGTGAAAAATTAAATTGTCCAGTCCGGAACTTAACATATCATGGTAAGCTTGAGCCATTAAACTTGAAATTAAAACTCACAAATGATCGTTGATTTTGTTTACATCTTCAGATAAATCTACAGTTAAACCTATACTATTTGAAAGCCATCAATAAACTCATTATAGATACATGTCCCAGGATTAAAATTTTGTATTTGTGACAGACGCGCGTTTCGTCTATAAAAGATTCTTCAGTGACGTTCGAATCCACAAAAGTGTTTAAAGGCCAATTAAGACGAAGTTGAGGAGCATTCAAGCCCATGTTTGCGAAAGACAGTGTGTATTTTTTTTTTTTTTTTTTTTTTAATTATTCTTATTTGAATATAAAGATGTTTGCACCAATTCCTGAGTATAATGCTAAGAAAATGATAGTTGAAAAAAAGTGCTTTTTGAGAAATGAAATTTTGAATAAAAAGCATCTTTAATTACATAAAAAAAAAACATTTTCTGGATATAAAACACAACAAGACAGGTGAAAAAAATAAAGAACTGTTTTCTATGTTCCTTTTTTAGACCTTAAATTTAAAATTCTTTCGTTTTTGATTTATTGCCAATTGTACATAAATTGAGTACAAAGCAAGGAAAGACATAATATTGTAAACATTACAGTTACTGTGAGACCTCAGAAATACATGTATGGTACATGTATTAGAGTTGTACAGGGAAATAATCAACGGACCTTGGTCTAAATTATATCTATATCTGAATTTTTATCAGCGGTCTTTGTATGTACATTGTATGTATATTTCAAGAGAATCGGCTTTTTCTTTTGTTGGAACATCAACCAACGATACGAAAAAGACAGTCTGAAAGTGTTAATGCATTACACATGTTAAAACTTGGTTTTGAATGGTGTCAACATTTTCTGGCGGTATTTTACTGGAGTGGTCTATTTTCTATAAGTATTTCAAGACGTATAAGCTTTAATACAACGTTTGGAGTTATGTGACATTTATTGTTAGTATTTAAGGTGCCATAATTCGTAAGATTTGTCAATCAGTATCAAGTATCTCTTTCTTTATTATTTACAAACCGTATTAAGAAAGCGTTTCGATTTTCTCCAGGACCCAATTAAACCAATTACTGCAACCAACGAAGTACATATTCCAATGACAACCGATGCTGCAGCTAGACCCACCAGTATATCATAGAAATAGTAATGATAAAACTGCATCTTGTAAAATATATGTCTAAGAGAGCCATCACTAATAAAACGTCTCCTATTAGAGTTAATCCTAGTCCAAGCAGCCCAAGGCCTGCTACCTAAAATATATGAACTTAGTTTAGATTAAATGTTGGGGACACGGTTTATCGCCAGCAAACTAATGTATCCTCGCCACTTTATGTATGTGCCTTTTCCAAGTCATTATCCTTTGATTCAGTGGTTGTCGTTTGTTGCTGTTTATCATATTAATTTTCGTTCATTGTTTTGTACATAAATCTGGCTGTTCTTTTTTTTTTCTTTTGAACTGTTTTACATTTGTCATTTCGGGGCATTATAGTTAGATATGCGATATTGGTTTTGCTCATTGGTAATGACTGTCGGGTGACCATTTGTTGTTAACTTCTATGCAATGTTGTCTCTGGTGGAAAGTTATTTCATTGGCAATTATACATTATTTTTTTATACATGTATTATATTATTCAGCGTAGAAATAAAGTGGAATTTGCTCTTTTCTTTTCTTTTCTATTTTTATTCTTTTTGTATCTATTGCAGCGTTGAAATGGCACACTAATTTAAGTTTCTGATTCGTTCCTAGATTTAATTAAAGACAGAGGTGAGATTTGTAATTAGCACCGACGCATTTTGATTCTAGCAAGATATAGACGTGATGAAAAAATATCTAATCAAGTAAAAAAACTGTTATGTCATCAACATTTCTACTACAAATGTTGAACTTTATGAGAAAGTTGAAAAGTTATGGCAGCATTCTTGGTAATGGTAAATCCAGAAAAGCTCTCCAAGCGTTTTATCGCGTTGTTTTCGTTTTTACAAGTTTGACTCGTTACCACTGTTAGTGGACTGTTAGTCATCTTGAATATCTTCAGCTTAAAAATCAGTACTTCAATTTGGTGTTATGATATTGTAACTATTATATTTATTTAGTTGGCCTAATTTGTTTTGTGTGGCCTAAGAATGTTTACATTGTTTTATAAACATTGTGTACAAAATAAAATACATTGTGTTACAACTATGCAGTTTAGAATTCACTGGAACATTCATTGATACTCATGGAATGATTAGAACTTTCTATTTCACTTACATAACGTTTCCAGAATGATCATAACAAAGATGCGTAATTTATATTTCTAGCGTTGTCTAGAAATTTCTGTTTGAGTATTTAAATGCAGACCCAAAAGTTAGTAAAATATATAGAGATTTGGACATAGACATAGATAGACTTAGACATCGATAGACATCAACATTCTCTGCAGTTGGACTGACACTTTTATTTACAAACTACATCATACTAGATTGTGACCAATTGGATATAATATTCTGTGGATTCCGTGAAGATTTCCGGATAAAGAAAAGATAAAAGATTGGACTCATATTTTGACAGTTAAGTTGACATTTCTTTTGTGTAATACTTTTGTAAACTAGTGTATAATAAATCTTGTTAAATTTTATTATTGATTTGTGTCTTTTGTTGGCTACAATTAAAAGGCGATTTTCTGACATAACAGAAATTGGGGCTCGTCCGGGATAACGTTAATATCTTATTTTAAAAAAATATTTGTTCAGTATTTTTATTAGAAATAGCCAACAAAATTCTACAAAATGGCATTTGAAGCCGGTAAATTTTTGAAAACGCCGACCTGGTTTGGACATCATTTATAATAAACCTTCTTTTAAAAATGTCGGTTTAAAGAAAGTAGGGCTTCAACTCCCTCAAGCAAAGTTGTCCGTAAATCGATTTAGCTATTTTGTTTATGACCTTTTTGGCTATAGCGCTCTTCAACTGTTTCGGTTCTTATTCATCCTTGGCTTTCAATATTTGGCTTTGAGCATTCCTGGTGAAGGTCAATCTAAATACGTGCTACGGCCGCAGACAATTGCTAACGTGTAAATTTCATTTCTAAATTGAATCTAGTTCGTATGAGGCCCACTACTACCATTACTTACAAGTGAGCTTATTTTAAGTATGACCGATGCAAAAGCAACTTTTCACCTGCAAGAAAAATAATGAATAATGTAAATTGATAAATGGTTTTAATGTTACTGCACCAAATGCGCATTTGGACAATTCATGTCTCTTCAATGATGTTATTAACATGATTAAATACTACTGTGGATTCATTTAATTTTTGTGGGTACCAATTTTCGTGAAAACTTACATCTTAGATGATATTTAATTTTGTGGGTATGACAAACCTATTGAAAATTGATCATTCATTGAAAATTTAATTTCGTTGTTCGAATCAAGCCAAAAAATCAACGAAAAACGGCGTCCAACGAATAATAATTAATCCTAAGTAAGTTGAAATATCATTAACGCAAACAGTCTTTATTCTTAATCTAAGTTGTGTCCAACTTGTCAAAAAAAACCTTTACAGTTTGAAGTGTTTTTGAATATAAATATACGTTGCGTCGTCTTTTTCGAAAATAAGTATAGAAATGTTAACCTTTTTTTTTTATATCAAGATATAATATTTACAGTTTTTTTTACAAAATTGAATACCTCAGTATATAGGATAATCAAAATGAAACCTGTGTAGAAGCTACAGTCATTGGATGGTGTAAACGTCCCACTTACACCATACACCATTACACCATACACCCTGTGCCATTACACCCTATACGTTACACCTTTGCACCATACACCTTACACATTACACCATAATGCAATTTAATTTGAAAGAAAGCGTTCGACTACAAAATTATTTATCTATTTTAAAAAACGAATTTTGATAACAATATTGTAAATTAAATTAAATAAAATCAATATTTTGTATAGTTTTTAATGTCGTACACCATTCATTTACACCATTCCCGATCGCACGTTACACCATTACACCATTCCCCTTACATCATACACCATAGCACCATACACCTTCTACCATAGCACCATATGCCATACACCATTACACCATACACGTTTTTTTGGGGGGAAGTTGACAACATCCAAGGGCTGTAAAAGCAATACGTTATCTTTAGATCAAAATGTATAACTAAGAAATAATAAGAAATAATTTCTTGTTGCTCTAAACTATTTTAGTTACTATAAAACCCGACAAATATTTTGCCAATTGAAATAATACTATATTTTACCTGCTCCAATTATCCTTTATAAAGATGATCAAACTTCGTCAGATACCATGCTTTAAACTCAGCAATAAGTAACACTTGTTCTCTACAATGCTTGGTTTCTTTTCTTTGAATTCAAGTTTACGGAAGATATATTCAGCTGCAACTATTGAACAAATCTGTAAAAGTACTATTACATTATTTAAAAACATCGTACTTAAGTTATTTCACCACATCGTTCATATCACATTATTCAATCTCAAAATATATTATCATACAAATTATCTGCATACACTAATAACTTGAATGTAACTTTATCTTAGACTTCTATGGTTTATTATTATTAAGACTTTATCGCCATGTAAATTTTTTGAAAAGTCACTAAAACATTGCATTTTATGCATTCTCTACACAGCTCAATATTGTATAGACAAATTCCTGACAAACAATACACATCACAATGATCCCGATATATATTTCTAAATAGCTGCCTAACTCCTGGACGTATAAACTCGAACAGTACTGTCTTTCAGGCTGGTATTTTGACAACCAAGCTACAAAATCAAGAAAAATTCCAATCATGTTAGTTGTGTGTTAATTGTTTAAAGTGTCCCTACTTGCTTTCGTATAATTTTTGTATGACTGTACATATACACTATGTAATATTTATTGTGTGTATCTCTATACCAATGTAATTTGGTTTGTTGAGAAATAAAGATATATATACTCCTTAGTTTATAAATCATTCGATAGTTCAGAAACGCTTATCATTATGATTAACTTTTAAACTTTTTGTGGATTCATATCATGACATCTAAAAATAAACGCACTGCACTGTTTGGTTAAATGATAACCCACACGTTTAAAAAGCTAAATACAAAAACTTACCAAACACACTCATACTATAAAGAAAAGATTGATCACAATGAATCAAAAACTATTTTAGAAGTAATAGATTTGTGTGCGTTGCTAAAGACTGAGCATTAAAAGTAAAATCACAAAATACTGAACTCAAGGAAAATTCAAAAGGAAAGTCCTCAATCAAATGGCAAAATCAAAGTTCAAACACATCAAACGAATGGATAACAACTGTCATATTCCTGACTTGGTCATCTATTTGATATTTAAAAAGTTGTTTAATTTTTTCCTTGAATAAAGATTAAACATTTTATTGTCACAATATGAAATAAATAAATTTAAGACAGCAAAGTCAATGTCTCACCTTTGTTAAGAATTCAGGGAATGTTTCCACACGGTTCAAGTATGATAGGTAATTATTACCAGATAATACAGAATACTCGTATGCTGCTGTATAATCAAGTAATGTATTGTAGAGGTCAGTTTTCTGTTAATCAAAAAGAGAAAACTAAATTATATTCGGATTAGATTTAGTGCATTTGTCTTCCTTGTAAGTAATCTGGATGTAAACATGAACAGGATGAACACGTAAATAGTAAAGATGAAGATGACGTTATTGGTATTCGTATGGATTTATTACAGCATTTTCTATTTCGGTGATTTTTCTTTTTTTTTCTTTCTTCTTCCTCTATTTTTTAATTTGCTCAAAATTAGTGACAATGAAAAAAAAAACTTAATTATGTATGTGTTCTCAACTGTTTGGTTTTTTCTGATGTATTTTCATATATATGACATTTGTATGGCATTAATATCTTCTCTCGCTTTGTATATTTGTTATGTGCGAAAGCTCTTAATTTTTTAAAATATTAAATTTTTTCTAGAAATTATTGCAAGGTTTTCAATAATGCGACTTAGTGAGCATCGCAGTAATATGAACTCACATTCTGATATCTGATCCATGTAGTATTTAAAGCAAATTTTCCACAATTATCAATTATTAATCCTGCATTTTGTTCCATTCTTCGCAAATCGAGATAATAAATGCACACAATAATTTCTGAATTCAAATTTGAAAATGTCATTACTTTTCTGATTTCCTTTCTTTTTTTCTAGAACTACATTGTATTCAACATGGATAACTTACCTTGTGATATATTATCGACAGAAGTACTATATATATAATGTATATTCAAATCAGGAAGGAACTCAAGATGACGGCCTAAAACAAATATATGAATTGCTATTCATAAAAAACTTAGCTAAATACTTTTGCATTTTATGTCAGTTAAAACGGTATCGCTAAAAGAATAAACAACACATCAAAGATGATTATCTTTTGATCATGCTGAACATAAAATAACAATAAATGGAAAGCCAAATTCTATGTGCATGGCATACAAAACATCATCGTTTATTTCTTACAATTTTCGACTTTCGACCCTTGTCTTATGATATCTCATTTCATGTTTGTGTCTTTCTTTGTTGTGATGTTACACTATTGTTTCAGATAAGGTTGAAGGTTGGTACCTATTCAAACATTAAAACCCACTGCATTTGTTTGCACCTGCCCTAAGTCAGGAATCTGTTGTTAAGTAGTTCATGTAGTTTTCGTTTGTTGGTGTGGTTCAAAAGTGTTTCTCGTTTCTAGTTTTTTTATATAGATAAGACCGTTGGTTTTCCCGTTTGGATCGTTTTACACTAGACATTTTGGGGACCTTTATAGCTTGCTGTTCGGTGTGGACCAAGGCTCCGTGTTGAAGACCGCACTTTGACATGTATGGTTTACTTTCACATATTGTGACTTGGATAGAGAGTTGTCTCATATGCACTCATATTTGCCACTGGACGTTAAGCAACCAACAATCAATCAATCATATGCACTCATACCACATCTTCTTACATCTATTGAATTTATTTACAGAGGTTGTTTTTGAAGGATTCTGTTGGGGTTCATTTGTATCATTACGATTAATCGAATATCCGTCGACATAACCGTTATATTATCATAAACGTCAAAAAGGTCCAAATCTGTTTCATCAAAAATAATAAAAGAGTAATGTGTTAGAATAACTTCTGTCATTCCCGGCGTATTGAGATTTATTTACGGAGAAGTCATCTGATCAAAACTATCATCGCATTTTTGGCCTCGGTGTCACGAATCGTTTGTAAATAAACTCATTATAGATACCAGGAATGCAATTTTCATTTGCACTAGACGGGCTTTCTGTCATCAGACTCATCAGTGACGCTTGATTCGAAAAAAGTTAAAAAAGGCCAAACAAATTACGAAGTTAAAGAACGTTGAGGACCAACTATTCCTTAAAGTTTTGCCAAATAACGCTGAGATAATCTATTCCTTGTAAAACATCGTATACAGAACTCGTATAGCTACTATTCCAATGTATTTGTTTGTTAAATAAGAGCCAACCCATGAAGAACCGGTACAATTGGCCAATTAGTTACTTGTGTTGCGTCTTCGAGAAAATATAAACATCGAAATCTTTTTCTGGGTTAAAGATAATACTTTAGTTTTAAATGATATTTGTTTTGTCTGTATATTTGCCATGAGAGTCAATATTCGGCTTGTGTTGATTGAATATAGAAGTGATCGAGAAGCTAAAACTTATTCAAACATGAACAGTTGAGAAAATAAAAATAGCAAAACTGTTTAGTAAAATGTAAGCCGGGCAACGAATCAGTTCTTTGCATGAAGGAGAATTATTTCTTGATGCTCAGCAGTTTGAAAATAACAAGGGTGAGGAATAACTCCCTAATTATCTAGTACCAAAATATATTCAAAGATTACGATTTCTGTACATTTATTTATATAAGATTTGTAACGCAAGAATCACATTTATGTATACATATATACGTATTTATCTTAGTAATTATATATTTTGCAAATACAAAAACTCTAGATTTGTCTGTTACAAAAGTAATCAGTAACTATTTTGATACTTTTACTTACCACTGCTATCATTCGCTTTTCTCGTCTAAAAGCTCCATACAATCCAACAATACCGGTTATAAGTTCTACCACAAATACTCCAATGAGAGAAAATACAATTGATTTGACGGTTGATCCTAAAGGCATCCCGGCTATAACTTTCATGTCGATAATTTTGATGACCTCTTCGTCTAAAATATCGTCTTTTACTTTGATATATATTGACATGAATATGAAACCAAAGGTCAGTGTCTGTAATGAATAAGATATATAAAAAAAACGTTATTTATTTTCGGGAATCAGACGGGTATTTCTATCATTTAATTTTATCTGCTAGTGCTCGAAAAAAAAACGTTTTCACAAAAATACTTGTGGTGTGCATCACGAATTGTTTTACTAGTGGAGTATGACACGCTTTGGTCCGGCTTTTTTATTGTTAATGATGATAAGTATTAAGTTCAATGTGTACGGTAGTGTTTATTGCTTCACTGAATTTAAACATTGATAGCGAAATCAACATTTACAAAACTTATAATGAGTATCCTATTCCACTCTGAATACCGCAACTACCTCTTGCAAAGTAACGCGAGGTTAATGTACTTTAACATAGCGATATAATATTCCTCATTATGTTCACACTAATTTCAAAAGTAAAATCAAAATCGAAAAAAAACATTTGTCATAGAACAAGTAATTACCTTTCAATATGTTCTGTTTATCAATTTTATGTAGTAAATGGTATCTACGAAAGAAGAAATTAACAATTGCACCTTTGATCTTTATGTTATTTTCAGGATAGAAATAATTATAAGCGGTGAAATGAAACATGCACTTACATCGGCCTAGTATGATATTGAGATATGAAGATCTGTTTACTTTCGGGAAATATGAACTTTCGTGGACGAACAAACCTTCATTAGGAAAGGATATCAATGTATACTGTTGTCTTTTTTTCGTTTTTGTTTTTCTTTTCATAATTTTTATTTTATCTATGACATTTTTTTCATTATCACTGTTTATCTTTTCCTTTATTTTGGAAACCTAAGGGTATAAACACGAATACAAAAAGCACAACGTTATTCAAAAGAAAAATAACTCAACAAAGAAAAAGAACTAAGACCTAGGTGTAAACAAGAGCAATAAGTCGAAAACAACAGGCATCATAACAATAGACCAAGAATGATAAGAAGTGCCCTAAGAAAAGTGTCCGAAGTTGATGAGCCTTCGATAATCTCCGAAATAAAGAGGGGGTGACTAGATTATTAGCAATAATATGTAAAAAATAGTTTAGCCATTTACTTTATCATTCTGGTTCTTTTAGGGTTCTAACTGATCAGTACTGTTTCAAATAAGCTTAGAGCAGCAGTGGTAAATTATCAGATATACAAATTTTAAAAAATTAAGAATTAAATTTAGGTAGTATAGGTCTTTTGAATATCCGTAGTGAAGAAAATTGTGTGTTGAAATGAATTATCTTGTCATAAATGTTTACATAGGTTCAAAGCACATGTGTTGTAAACTATATTTTACAAATGAACTTATTGTTTTACATTTAAAGAATACAATGAAGAACTCTAATATAATGTCAATAGATTGTACATCATATCTTGAATAAAAATTATCGAATTCGTTCATTAAATACCCCGATAATGTCATTGTTGATTAATAAATAAAACAATATTAAGACAATTACGACGTACAAAAACTTAGATATTTGTATAATAAATTGGTCAAAAAATTGCGAAAAACCATAAAAAAAAAATAAATTTGGTGAATTGCAAAACAAAAATCGGTTAACAAACAAGTCAAATGACAAGAAATATAATAGTAAAAATAGGGAATATTTCTTAAAACATTTATTATAAAAATAATGATATAAGAGCATGAACATCGAGCACATATGTATACAGATGAGACAAAATGAGTTTAAATGCGTGTGAGACATTTATCCACTAGGAACATAATGACATGAATGATGTAAGCAACTATAGGTTACAACACGGCCTTCAACAAGCACATTTGTATCAAAATACTGCTTGGTTCTTCAATAATTATTTGAAAGTTTCAATAAAATATAAAGGTTTTGAACATATGTTCTTTTTCTTCAACTTATATAAATCATGATTCATGAATCCAACCTGAATTAATTTTAATTTCTATTTGTGTTTCACTATCTAAAACTCAGTTATTTGCAAAAAAAAAAAATAATAAAAATAAAAAAAAAAAAAATTAATTAAACATTTTGTACATTTAATAATATAAAACTTATAAAAGTTACAAGGCTTATATCTCGGATGACGCGTTTTTTTGTCTAAGTCTCATCGGTGTCAATGACGCTCAAATGAAAATACACTACAAGTTCAAATAAGTACGAATTTAAAGTGCATTTAGGACCAAAAATAATGCAAGTTAACTTACTCTTGTAATTAAAGAGGCAGTCAGAATAATATTTGCTGAAACAGTGATATATGTTATATACATATACACATTCATGGATCTACAATCTGTCGATACCTGTATCTTGGCATTGCACAAGGTCATGTTTTTCTCTGACTGTTTATGACGTCTTTACACTAAATCCATTGGATGTTGGATGTGTACGGATTGATAATTCAGTCTTAGATGCATTATTTTTTTATTAGTTGTTAGTGGCTTTGAAATAGCTGTCAGATAACTGCGAGTACTCTCAGATCTGTTCCTAGTGTCTTTTTTTTTGTTGGGATGTACAAGTACCCTGCCACGTCCACTTGTATTTTTGTCCATCTGATGAGTTAAGCCTTTTTCAACTGATTTGTATAGTTCGTTCTTATGTTGTACTGTTATATCACTGTCCCAGGTTAGGGGGAGGGTTGGGATCCCGCTAACATGTTTAACCCCGCCACATTATGTATGTATGTGCCTGTCCCAAGTCAGGAGCCTGTAATTCAGTGGTTGTCGTTTGTTTGTGTGTTATATATTTGTTTTTCGTTCATTTTGTTCATAAATAAGGCCGTTAGTTTTCTCGTTTGAATTGTTTTACATTGTCATTTCGGGGCCTTTTATAGCTGACTATGCGGTATGGGCTTTGCTCATTGTTGAAGGCCGTACGGTGACCTATAGTTGTTAATTTCTGTGTCATTTTGGTCTCTTGTGGACAGTTGTCTCATTGGCAATCATACCACATCTTCTTTTTTATATATACGACTTCCATTTATTTTCGCCATTTTAAAAATTATTTGTTGATAGTAACAGTTGTGGTTGTCAATTTATATATCTAAAGACATTTTCGTGGTAAGTGCTCTAGACAATAAATCTATTTTTAAACGATACATTTAAAGAGATGATATGTAAGGCTAGTGTGGTGTGCACTAACCTTCCTAGTTCATGGTAGTTCATTATTCATGTTAACAAAAGAAACAATACAAACTTATAATAATTAATTTCCGCGAATCTTTTACTTCAGAATGTACTTAGGTGAAATTAAAAAAATCTAGAATTTAAAATTGATACTATAAGTCAGAAGAGCGTTAGTTAAGGAAACAAATATGTTAAAAATATTGATAGGTTATGGAGCTCCTTTTCGAGATATTTAAATTTTAAAAAATTGCGGGAAAAGGCTGACTCGGACTTTTACCTTGTATTTGCAATGGTATTATTTGGGTCTCAAATCGAAATAAAGGAAATCAAGAATCTGCTTAAATTTTGGTAAATGATCTTTTATGAGATGTTGAAGTCTTATATGAAAAGAAAAATGGGTGTTATGGGGCAAAATTTTTTACCCTGTATCGTAGGAAAAAAACCAAGGAGTCCGAAAATTTAACAAACATTCCTAAACCTCACCTAAGTACATCCTTAATAACGTGCATTGTAAATATGATAGTAAAACATTATGCACAGTTTTAACTAGGTGTATAAGTACGTTTTGTATATATATCTGCAGTGTCTTTTTTTAAAATGTATAGTTCATAAGTTTTATAACTGATTAGCTCCTAAAGGAGTGCTTGTCGTACATTTAATATTTATAACATGTAAAATACATTATCGTTGTTTTTTCTGTATATATATGTTTTCCTTTGAAGGACAATTAAGGCGAGGCAAACGATATCAAAAGGATGATAAAACTCAGAAGTAGAATATCAACTGACAATGCCATGGCAAAAACGAAAAACAATCAAAATACAAATAATAGTAGACAACAAAGAAAATTATTGAATGAGCAACACGAACCCCAAGGGTTATATAATGTGCTCAGGAAGGTTAACTACATCAAGCTGCATATGTGGCACCCGTCGTGTTGTTTATACAAGTACAAAACTAGTAATCATTATTATTCAACAGTCAATGAGACACTAGTAGACACATGTAATACCGTACTCATCTAGTACAAACATAATACAAATTAATTTGACAAAATGACAATCAAAAGGGTTATGATAGATATAAGAAGATGATAGTTCATATTAAAGCTAACAAAGACGACAAAAAGTGTTTGTAGTTGATATTACATATAGTAATGTCGTACTAACATACGAATGGGGAGTTGGACTATCTATAAAACTAGCTTACTAATAATCTACCATTTTGGCGGAAGTGTCTGTACAAAGTTATAAAAGTGACATGATTTCCATTTTTTAAATAATTTTATACAGTGTTGGAGGGATTCCATCCTTCTATGTGTATGTGCACTATAATCAATTTAGATTATTTGTTTTTGGTTTTGCTGATATTGTTGCTGATAGTATTGTGGAATACTTAACTAGTATTAAAATTTTACCTCTTGTCTGTCAAATTCCAGTTGATAATTTACTTTATTGTACTAAAACTTTAGTTACGAATCAAATGTTGTCTTTGAAGCTCGTGTGGCTCCAAGGGCGACTGGTATAGGTAGTCAAACTACTCTAATCACTGATTGTCTGTCAACACTGAGGTTGTGAGTTCTGATTCTGCACGTGCCAGGTGCGTTTGACTAGGGTTGTCGTTATTCCTATAGAAGGTCGCTGATTCTCTCTGTTTACTCAAGCTTCCTCTACACCTAAAAACTCACAGCTGTGAATTATCATGATAGTGCTGAAAGGGGCTGTTAAGTTACTAATCTAGTCTGCATTTTGCTAAGTTGATGATGATTAGAAATAATATTAAAATGTTCTGCAATAGTAGCACTTGTTTGTAAAAAGAGAAGCAAATGCTACAAAAGGGATTATTCAAACGGACAATGACATGGCAAAAATCGAAAATCGATCTACAGTATAGAAAACTAAAGACTGAGCAACAGGAACCTGGCCAACATCCGGAGTTGATCTTAGGGTATGCAGACACGTTGTGTTGCTTACAATGTATAAACGTACAAACCTGGTGATACGTATAGTTTGGTAGGTCAGTTTCAAGAACATGAAAATGGCCGATTTTTATCCATGGTATCAGCTGTCATAGATATAAGAAGATGTGGTATGAGTGCCAATGAGACAACTCTCCATCAAGTCAAAATTTATAAATGTAAACCATTATAGGTCAAAGTACGGTCTTCAACACGGAGCCTAGGCTCACACCGAACAGTAAGCTATAAAGGGCCCAAAAATTACTAGTGGCCATTTCATTTCATGGAATCATAGACACCAATCTACATTGTCTACACTAGACTCTTGGGTAAGGCTCGAATAAAAAAAGTTAAGACGCCCACAAAACCATATCGAGTTTATTTAAAGATGTAGTCATGTCAGATTGGGTATTTTTTTGCAGATGTTCGAGCTCCTTGCGTTTTTCTCTACAATACAAGGTAAAACAATTTGTCTCAATCAACCACGTTTCTTTTAATACAAGACTTCAGTGCCTCATAAAAGGTCATTACCATAATTTCAGTAGATTTAAGATGTCTTTTCTTACTATTACAGACCCAAATAATGCCAATACTAAATAAAAGGTATTTTTATATCTCGAAAAGGAGTTCTGCCACTTTTTTTTACAAAATGTAGCTTATTATGTTCCTCAACGTAAGATTTGGTTTTAAAGTTCGGTTGTATCTGTAGAAACTTATATCAAACGGGATAGCACATCCTCATTTTACGGAGATGTTGTTTTCCGTGTCCAGAAATTAAGATACGATCCTTTAAATCAACTTATTCTAAAAGGTTATCAATTAAATACTGTCATTAGATCTTTGAATATTGTTTTATTGGTATTAATATTGATTTTGTTATCAGTAAATTGACAGCAAAGTAAATAGTATTGCTATATACATGTGCACATTCATGAATCTACAATCTGTCGACTCCTGTATCTTGGCATTGCACAAGGTCATGTTTTTCTTTCACTTTTATGACGTCTTTACACTAAATCCATTGGATGTTCGATGTGTACTGATTGGTAAAAAAATCTAAAATGTTCAGTTCAAACTGAATTCCGATACTAGTAGTCAACTTTAAATTCGTTTATTACTTTTTCAAAGTAACTTTGATTTTGAAAAAATATATCATTTATATATTAATCTTACTGAATCCCTGGTTGTTATGTAGTTTGGTGTATTGTTGTCAAATTAAAGGATTTAACAAATCTAGGTAAAAGCCAAATTTGCAGTTCGGACTTAGTTCAAAGCCTTTTTCAACTGATTTTTATAGTTCGTTCTGATGTTGTATTGTTACAACACTGTCCCAGTTAAAGAGAGGGTTGGGATCCCACTAACATGTTTAACCCCGCAATATTGTGTACGTATGTGCCTGTCCCATGTCAGGATCATGTAATTCAGTGGTTTTCTTTTGTTGCTGTGTAACATATTTGTCTGTCCTTCTTTTTTTTTTACATTTATGAGTTGTTAGTTTTCTCGTTTGAATTGTTTTACATTTTTGATTTCGTGACCTTTTATAGCTGACTATGCTGTATTGGCTTTTTTTCATTTTTGAAGTCCGTACGGTGACCTAAATCTGTTAATTTCTGTTTCATTTGGTCTATTGTGGAGAGTTGACTCATTTGCAATCATACCACAACTTCTTTTTTATATATCTTTTTATTTATAATTCAGTTTTAAATTCCAGATTTATTTTTTTATATCACCGGACTATATCCCTACATTATTTTATTAGCAATAAATATTTAGTGTTACATATATGAATATAAAATTAAAACATAGTGCCATTTTATAATTTAACTATAAATAGAAAAGAAGCATTATCATACAGTTACACGAACAAATAAATCTTTTAACATAGTCCACATTTACAAATTAAAAGAAAACCACACGAATAAACGATAAAATAAAAAATGATATGGCCATAAAAGTATGATTGAATATAATCTGTCAATGTAAATTACAAATATAGTTCCGTCTTTGATTTAACTCGCAACAAAAAACGTTTATTTATATTGTGAATATTTATATATATGAGAACTAAATATATGAGAATAGAATGATACTTTTTTTTAGCTCTTTCAAATACAATGAAGGCCAAAATAATTAAAAACCAAAAGCTTATTAAAAATCTAAAGAGCTTACAAATCTTCATAAATTGTATTTACAAATGAGTATACTCATCCCCTCTCTCATCTATATTCAAATGGCCCTCCCTTAGCAGTCATAAACAATTAAAGATATATAGAGAGATTTGACATATGTGTTTTGTTGTTTATAAATGTTGGTGTTATAAAATAGAGTCTTGCTGAAATGATAATAAAAAAGCTAATATTTCGTAAACACTATCGCCAACAGATAATCCATTAAATAATTTCTGACAGTCTTGAAGAATTTATACTTTTAAAAGATACTCTGGAAACATCTGCAATGATAATTCGTTCCGTGTATATTTGCTCTTACGTGTCAACTACACATATAAAACAAGATAACTAACTTATTCGTTTCCTTTTTCCAGTATTATAACATTTCATCACTTCAGTATTTTTTTCACTTTTGATTTAGTTGTCCAGCATCGTTAAATCTTTTTCAGCCAAGTCGTCTTGTCTTCTTTTGTTGTTAGGTTTATCAGGTTTGGTATTAACCGTGTCTTCAATTTCCATCGATTTCATCATTTGTAATTCAATGTTTTCTCCCGCGTTTTCCTGAACAATTGTGTTTGCTTTTTGGTGTATTTCTACTGTTCCTACTGACCTTTGCTTTTTGTTACGTGGTAATCCCTTTGCTTCTTTATCTCCATGTTTTCTTTTTTTCCTTGCGTTATCCTTTTCTTTTTGTGTTTTGTCATTTTTTCTCATTTCAGTATCCTCTCCACTCGGTTTTTTACTACGGTTCAATATTGTTGCGTCTTGCTTGAATCGTTTTGCATTTAATAAAGTTGTCACAACACAACAGATCTAAATTAAAGAGTGACCTTAAATTAGTAACATGGGTTGACGTCACCACAACATTGAATAATTTTAGTTATATCTTTTTATAACAATTCGAAAATACTGTAGAATTCGACTTTAAATGTTAATATGATACCCCAGAAAATGTATCTTTTTGATTTTAAGCGAGAGTGCTAGAATTAGTCTCATGGGTTCACTGCCATCACAAAATGAAATCGTTTTAGTTTAGTTTAGTTTACAGAAAATGTATCATTTAAAATTTAAGATAGAATGCCAATCTCCTTTGACGAAATATTGCATCAATTAACTTTTCTTCAAGACTGAGGATATATTTTAGTGATTTCATTTATAATATAACCACCAGTAAAGCAGAACAACAGTACAATAAAGAAGTTTCTGAGTTATATAAGCAACTAACCCATATAATTTACTTATAAAAATTTAATTTTTTATATATTTGCTTTCCAGTCTAGAAATTTATGCTCTCTGACGAATCCCTTCTGCTGATGTAATTTTTTTCTTGATTGCATATGAATACACAGATATATGCTCATATGTAATCAAAGAGCAACACGACGACATAAGAAGCAAAATACATCTACGTGTTTTGGGTTTTTTACATTTAATCCATTGTTTTGTGAATTATTTGTCAAATTTATACTAAAGACATTGATTATCAAAATTCGCATCTGGTTCAGTTAAATTGGAACGTTAATATGATGCTTGGGAGCTCTTCTTTGTCCGAAAATCTATTTTTCGTACTTTTTTTTTTTTTTTTTATTATTCCTTTTTTAACATGATGACCGCATGATAACGAATCAAATTATTACAATACATGTTTATTCATTAATCGCTTCCTTATATTTTTAATCATTTTTCATGGCCTCTGTTTAAAAAAGTCCTCCCGACAGTGACAAGCGGTAACAAATTATACAAAGAACCAATGATCGTAAATAGTACAATCGTTTGTAAAACGCAATTTAGTCTTGATACATATAATTTGAAAATGAATGAGAAAGCTAAAATCTGTTTCGTGCACTGTTCATAGTTTATTATGGCATTAAAGCAATTGATCCAATTGGTTAAGATGAAGGAATTCCATTACGGGCACAAGTTTGTAGTCCCTTGGGAAATATCGGTTTCACATAAATAGAATAGATATAATTTGAAATTGTCTTAGTCACAATGACGTCACCTGTTCCTCGAATGTGACATCAACAAATGAAAATTGTAGCGAATGTATACATGCATGGGAAACACGACGGGTTATACATGTGAACAGGAATGGCTTTCTCTTCCAGAGCACCTGACCTGTGTTCACCCTAGATTTTGTATTTTTAGGCTCTCTATTCTCATTATGTTGTGTTCCATATTTTGTAAACTGTTGTTTGTTCTTTTGTTGTTTTTTTTTTCCTTTTTCGTTTCTTGCAACGGCATTGACCCAGTGTTGTACAATATGAATTTGTAAATTTCGTGTGTCTTAAACGCTTTTCTAGATGTCATATATTGAATAATGTGAAAACAATTATGTGCGCAACCTTCCATGTGTATGTCATCTAGACTAGTGGACTATCAAATAGTACATACATGAGCATAACCTAAAATCAGTCAATAAACTCATACTGTTTTTTCGTCATGCACTCAGAAAATGGTTGCTGTATACCCTTTTAAACATACAAATACTCACCTCTGCTAAAATGATGATCGCCATGAATACAATGAAAACTGTGCTGTATATTCTTAATCTTATGTTAACTGCTACATCGCATGACTAAAAGACACAATACAATACAAAACGATACAATATAATATTATAAAACAAACAGATGGTAATTCACTTAAATTTTATTCATATCAACCAATACATTACAAAAAGTCACTTTTACTATTTTTCTTCAACCAGTTTCACTCTTGCGAGATATCACCAAATGACTGTCAAAAAATTGACTTTATCGACAAAGTAACTTAATGGCAGTTATAACAAATGGCTTAACATGGGAACGCAATTATTATTTCGATTGTAACAAAATGTTATAATTAATTTGAACTATACTTTAAAAAGTTCAATCTTGAATATAATTTACTAATTAATTGTATTTCTTTGTTTATTAATTTTCGCTGTACCATCTGAACATTGATAAAATGGACAAAATGAATGCATATATATAAATATATATATCTGTTTTGGTTGCTCACCTTTTTTTACGGATAATATAATACAACGGAATTTTAAATGACTGTTATACAGTGGGAGGCATTTTTTGTTACAATTATTTTGTTTTTATCACACATTTCATGCTTATGTTTATTTATTTGCTGTTTGCCTAACTAAATGTATTACCACGTTTGGTATTTTGAATTCCAATTTTTAAAATGGTTTGTTGAAAAGCCATTTGAATTGACCGTTCAGCGCGTATTTTACAAATTAAAAATCTATTTATCCGTCTATTATCCGTTTGATGAAAACGATTTATTGTTATTTATACTGTCATTTATTAAGACTGTATAGTCATTTGGTTTTTTATTTATGGAAATATCAAATTCTATATCGATATATTAAGAAATGTTGATAAGATACATCCAGAGCTTTTGAAAAGAGAAATGGTGATTACACATAAAGACTGCATAACCTAAAGATAAGAGGTTTTAAAAAAACTAACCTGAGAGTGAAAGTAGCCTTCTAGTATAGGAGAGTTACATCTGACATCTCTGCTAGTAGAATAAGGGAAGACATTTGACTGAGAAATACAACATTGCACTGGAATGTCTTCACCTACTGAACTGTCTCCATGTAAATACCAGTAGGTAGATTTGAATGACGATTCTATCCTAGGTCCTACTCCACAACATTCTGCCTACATGAAATGTTAACATATGATTCAGTGAGAGCTTCTTCAAATTGCTATCTACTTTTAAAAGTTGTCAGTTATATGTATATGTATATTATCACACTGAAGTTGATGACAAAATCATGAAAAAGAAAAACGACAGATTTCTGTTAAATTGCTATTACTTGTATTTATTTTTATATTATGTCAGCAGGTTTTCTAACGCTTTTCGTACCAAATACTTTATCTATAATAATAAGCTGACCATTTTTCTTGTGATGTTGTTTTTATATCTATCAATTATGATTTTTCCCAACACATAAACAGAAGTCTTTGACAAGTTAAGTTAATAAAAAGATCTCTCAAGATTTTTTATAAATGTAACTTGAAAGAGATGGTTGTCTTGAATATGCATTGGAATATGAGCTTTTCTCCGTGTTGCATGTTTAATTGCTACTTTGAGATGAGGACCAGTTAACAATAAACTTACCGTGTTCGGTTTCTTAATCTTCGCATTAAAGTGATGACAAGTGTGTGTAGTGATTTGTTTCATGACTTGTAATATATTTTTTTTCATATATTGCACTTAAAACTAAATTGTAAAAACTTTAGATCCATCTAATTGAAAAATTCATCGGATGAAAACAGACAGACTCTTAAACATTAGGTTTTCTAATTTAAACAAGGGGTCAAATCATCTCAGTAAAGATGTTTTGCATATTTTGAATTATAGACTAATACGTGTTGTTATGTTCAATGTTTAAGTACAAATGGCTTTACATGTATATGTTCTGGACAAGTTATCATTTTGTACAAATTATAATTCATATTTTCACATTGTACAAATTGTACAAATTGTAATTGGTACACAAAGTGCCTGTACATTTTACAATTGGTACATCATTTGACTAAAATTAACAATAATTTAGTAAGGATTTTGTTATAAAAAAATGCATAGATACTCATTATATAATTTGTATTAAATGACCACATAATAAACCTTATTTGCAATGTATAAAAATAGTTATGTATCATTTGTTTGAGCGTGTGAGTGAGTGAACTATGGCATGCATCGAGAATTGCACAACATATTTTGCTTTTACATTTACAATTACAAGTGCAGCACCGTACTTTGCATTTACATGCAAGAAACTCCTTAAGGACCCTGACCACCAGTTATTGAAAGCTTTTGAACTAATTAACGTAGCGAAAGTTGAAGCTCAGGAACCGTTGCTGTAAATAAAGACGTGTCTTTAGCAGCTCAGGATTGATTTATCGACAGATAACCTTTTAAATGTATACAGCTGTTCCAATGCGGTACACTAATTCCCCAGCTCCAATAATTACAAAAATACAACAAGCATACTGAGGAATTGGAATAATGACACAGCCGGTTCTGAAAATTTTCGTTTCGTTTTCTTGGTTATATACTCGGCTTGGATCTGTTGGACAGACGGCGAACGCTTCCTTGAAAGTATGATTGGTGTTTCAACGTTAGTGTCATCTGGGTTGTCACTAGGGCCAATTTCTATTACACTAGCAGAATTCTCATTTGGGTCAATTGCTATTACCATGTACGCTATCAGAGTTCTCACTGGAGCCAATTTCTAGTATTCTATCGGAATTCTTACTGGGGACAATTTCTGTTGTATTATCATACTTAACTGGTATGTATGTATCAATTACATTTCGTGTCTCTATCAGGATATTTTTGTATTTTGTAAATAAGGTTAATTGTGTGGCCATTAATTAAACATTATATAGTGTGCATCAATTATTTTTTTTAAACAATATCCATACTATGAATTATTGTGCAAATTATACGTTGATTTTAGTCGAATTTTGTATAAATTGTAATTTGAATAAGCAATTTTTGCACAAATTACAATGCGTTCAAAGTGAAAATACAAATTATAATTTGTACAATAGTTTTTACAAATTATAATTTGTACAATATGATAATTTGTACACAACATATGTATCCGTAGTGTAATCGTTTTCGTGTTATCATACCTGTACAAATAGTGTGTTCCATGAAAGTGATGATGACGACTCATGTGTTGCTGAATAGTCAGAATAGTCATAACCACCATTATACCTGTCGCTAGTATTGAACTGATTCATAAGTCTATCGTCTAGCCCTGAAGATACCTATAAGTAAAATCATTCGAGAAAAGGCTCTTACGAATAAACCGGTATGTAAGATAAATGTATCAACTAAAAAAACGATAATTAAGGCAAATGTCATTTTAACACAAGTCCATCAATACTATATATATGTCGATATGTTATATTATAGGTCTAAATTATATAGCAAGCTTCATACCTAAAAAAATGATATTCCTACATCCAAACATTGTGATACATTTACTTTGTTGTTTGCCGTATTAAAAGTACAAAAATGAAAAAGAATTTATTAAGAGTAAATGTGCTCATTTTCAGGTGAAACCCTTACAAATGCTCGTGAAAAATAATGTTATCCGAAAGTCACCACATATTTGGAAGTTAAATCATTATACAGTGTTCAAAAAAGTTTCATGGCGTCTTTCGGAAAAAATGCAAATCCGTGCAAATGAAGAAAAACTCATTTTTTTTTTAAATTGTAATCAATGAAAATCGTCAATACGATTAATTTTATATGCAGTTCAATGCTAAGTTTTAATCTAGGATTTTTTTTTTAATATATTCCCAGATCAGATTCCTTAATAACGAAGTCATCTCAAACAAAACCAACGGAAAAATTAACGTTTATATTTGTGTTGACAGTTACCTCCCCGAAACTGTTTAGATTCAAAATGACTTTCCTTCGATTGGAAAGGTACTTTAATTTATAAAAGAAAGTATGTTTTATTTACCTAGGTCTATGTATAACTTGTTTCAATAATATCATTAAAACTAAAGTTGATCAGAAGAAAAAGCAAATCTGTAATTACTGAATAATACAATAATAAATAAATTGTGTACTTGGTTCACTTACATTACTGAAAAATTTCATGAATAATCCTACTTGAATAAAATTTCCAACTGCCAAAATACACAATAGCCCAATACTCTAGTAATACAGAAAATGTGCAAGTAATTATATAAACGATATTAATATGATAATTGAACATGTAGTCTTCAATGTTATATTTGAGCGATTGAGGGTTTTTAAAAAACTTATTAAAGATACCAGAATTATAATATTTTACGGCATGCGCGTTTCGTCTACAAAAGAATTACCAGTGGCACTAAGAGAAAAACTGCTGTAAGACTAATTCAAAAACACAGTTGTAGAGCTTAAATAAGCGCAAATTTGAAAAATTGTCCAAATACGACTAATGCAATCTGTACCTTGGAGTAGAGAAACTTTGGTGTTTTGAATAAGTCATCATGTTATATACAGTATTTAACTTTTATTAAGAGACACAAAACATTTCTATAATGTGCTTTGTGTACTGTTCATGTCTATTGGTCTTTTTTTCTTTTTTAGCCATGGTGTTTTGAGGTGTTTTGTTTTCGGCTTATGAGTTTAAATATATTTTTGGTATCTTTCACCTCTTTTTCAATAATATGTCATATCAATAAAAACCTAACATCATTAAAATCTCCTCATATATAATCAAATCTAGTAATTGTTTTAAAATGGGTATGCTTAAACCACATTTCAGTACAGGTTTTGTCAGTAATATTAAGTTTTCTTGATACAACCTTTCTTTCTTTGTTGCTACGAAGTGAAGCCAACCATATGCCAAATGCGCTGTTACTAAAACAATGATGGAATAAGTTGTTTAAAACCAGCTTACAAATTTGCTGTATGTCAATTCAAAGTATATGAACACATTTAGTACTTACGACAAAACTAAGAACTCGTTTCCATTTTGGTAAGACCAACAGAACTATGGAAAATATAACATTTGCTATGGATACTGACGAAAATGTGGCATTCACAATGGAAAATACGTTGATGGTCTTCATAAAGTTGTAATAATTGGCAATGCTTATTCTTGAGAATAGTTCTTGTATATCCGAGTTTCCAAATACTTTGTCGTATCTTATGTTGATGGCTAGACAAAGCACCACCAGATTACAAATCTGTGTTTAGTAATAAACAATTATATAGACTCTGTCAAATTATCTATTAGCCCAGTACATAGCCGTTTAGTCTTGAACGATCCGTTTAGGCTGGATTAAGGAATCAGACATATTAAAATTATCCAAAGCATAATGTCTCTGACGTACTCGGTAATGTGTGTAGTCAATTTATTAATGGCAGTACGCTTATTTGATTGTTACGAGCCCTTACACAATTTAATGTTCTCCATTCATTAACTGTGCTTACAAGTTGTAGGCTGATTGATCATTATGAATATAGCCCAGTACATGTTGTTCAACTGTTTAAAATGAGGAATCTCTATAGTGAAGTTTGATGTTTATTTTTTAATTTTTCGTTTATTTGTTTATTTGTTTATTTGTTTGTCTATTGATAATTCGATGTATGTGAAATACATTGAACTATTGAATGAGTAGCCAATACCACTATCGGCGATGCTGAACGATGAACTATGGGTTTATTTTTCTATCAACTTGTTGGTTTGTTGTCTTCGCAAACTTTCTTATATTTCCTAGAAAAGATAATGATATCTGATATCTATGATATTCTATAGAATGTGAAATAGACTATATGTGATAAATTCGTCAAAGAAAAGACAGTGGCAATGACAAAATATATCTAGTAGTCAACTACTGATAAAACATAAACAGGAAAATACTCACGAACAAACTTCCAAGTGATATTAAGTGAACCATTGTCATTTTTGACCTATAATTTAAAATGTCATCATATAAACTTACATTTTGTACTTTCAAATAATACATGTAGGAGGAAGATTTTGTATTATATGTATGAGCGCATTAAGGTCATAAAATACAAACAAATAAAAATAAACATTTTGAGTTTTAATGAGCATAATTGATTGTTTTCTAAGATGACTTATTGCATGTGATTCTGTCATTCTCTCATCGATTATTACCTTTTATTCAAATATATCATTATTGAATGCTGGTGTTAACGATTAAGCAATTTATTTTCCATGAAGATATAATATGTTTGGTTTCGCTGCTTATGTATATGATTGGTAATATCCTTTTATTTATCATTCACGCATCTCAGTGTACATATATTATAAAGTTTTAACTACATTTACAACTGAAACAATAAAGTATACCGTGACATTTTTCAAATAAGTCCAAAACTGTATGACAAAATGAAAATGTGTTGATGCATATTAGATTAAATACCTGATCAGTCTTTTAAGTTTTAATATCACTACATTTCCTTCATATTTCAGGAACTATGGTAAAAGAATCTTAGGTGTTAGCACCAACAATTAATTATTTTTTTCTGTATGCTACCATTATAAATCACATTATATGAGATAACTTTTGTAAAATATTTGTTCACACATTTCCACATTAGTCTATCCCAAATCAATGGAAAGATCAACAAAATATTGTTATTTCCCAATGCTTGTATCGCTAAAACCAGTTCAAGGACCTATCTATATATTTCCAAAATTTTGATGTGCTATAAATAATTCTTTGAAAACATTAAAAGACATGAAAATGTTGGGTTTATAGATACAAGAACTAAAATGTTGGGTAAATAAAGGCAACAGTAATATACCGCTGTTCGAAGCGTCTCTTGCTTTGCACGCATCACACACCAACAAACTCAAATCGAAATGTCACAATCAAAAAAGTTCATAATCGACAAAAAAAACCAGATTAAATGACTACACATGATACAGGCATCTAAAGATTGACGACCACGAAAACGTGTCGCTAGTGGGATGAGACACCGGCACCAATGTGTTGATGATTGTATTGATCAGTTATTCTATGAAGGAATTCGACAGTAGTAAATGAGGATCATATTTTTTCTCTTCATTCTTTTTGAAATTCCGGAGCTACTGTATGTTAACTGATACGACTTATTCTACTTTTTTCATGTTGTAATTATATATTGCATCATATACTGGAAAAATAATAGACGATCGACTAATTTGTTTAGTTACCTTTTCCAGTTACTAACACAGAATGATTTTATTCCTCTAAACATCATTCTGAACAATACAGACTTTGAATTCAATGCTTTTCCTATTGATTTGTCAGTTCTCTCTGTCAATAGTATAACTGAATACTCTTTGTTAACAAAGATGACAGCAATAATCTAAGTCGAAACAAAACACAAATATGAATACTTTTTTTTTTTTTGGTAGAATCTTTTATTATATTTTTTTCGTTTTGTAATGAAATATTTAATAATTCAGATAAGCATTGCAGGCCATATTAGTACAAAGAAGTTACATCAAATGTTGGTTTCCTTCTACATCTGTTCTTCATTACATAATTGATATAAACGAAATCCTGGAATAACTTTAAAGTCATTTTGCAACGATTGAAGTTTAGTCTATTAAAGTTTATCCAAGAAGTCAACTTCCGTTTCCTCTAAAATTTATGCTTTTAGTTCGAATTAAAAAAATATCAGAACTGCTATACCGAACTGTATTTAGTTATGTATAAAAATATAGTACGTTAACTTATAATATAATATACCTCTAAAACAATTTGCAGGAGCACAATTGCAAGAAACCAAGCAACAAACATTCTAGTTTTGACCAAGATTGCATCTGCACATGTCTAAAAGATATTGATTATTATGATAAACACGTGCGTTTTAATGTAACGTAGTTTCTCCACAATTGCAATCAACAATATTTCGACTTGGTAGTTTGTGATCAGAAAAAGAAAAAAAACTCTCCAATTTAAATTAATCCCTAGATATCTTTTCTTTTATCAGATCGAAACACAAATTCAGTTCAATTCCTCATCTGTAATAGATGTTCAATTTAGGTCATATGCTTTATATTCAAAGGAATTCTACATATTAAGTTTAGGGAGTACCTGATTTGAGGAATTTTCGGAAACATTACTTTTCGAGTCATATATGTCTGAAACTATTTAAATGATGTCTGGACCTACAAGACTAATTAGTTTGCTAATCGTGAAATAACGTTTTGTATTTGCCTTCATATATCATTGTTCAGGTATGAGGCGTCTATGGCACACTTTTCCAAGAAAAGTGATTCTTTTACAATTCCTTCATGTGTGACGAGTGAAGCAATTAAAATATGTATTGCCATTATCACAAAAGAAATTGGTGACAACATAAAAAAAAAGAAAAAAGAAAACTTTGAATTTTTGAAATACTAAGGCTTTTCTACTTCAGGAATGGAGTACCTAAGCTGTATTTGGCAACACTTTTAGGAATTTTTGGTCCTCGATGCTCTTCAACTTTACTTTATTTGGTTCTTTAACATTTTTTGATTAGAGCGTGACTGATGAGTCTTTTGTAGACGAAACGCGCGTCTGGCGTAAATAAAAAAAATACAATCCTGGTATCTATGATGAGTTTATATAGAAAACTCTAAAATATTTTTTGTCAAATGCTCAGCAAAAATCTCGTAAATCATTTTTTTTCAAATGATACCGAGTTCTTCGACAAGGGAAGAAGTTCATGCAAATCAGTGCCACCACTTAGTTTATACATCGAAAACATGTCCCTCATCAGTCAAGACAAAGACATGTTGTCATGTATAACAATACATGATATGGCTCTTAAAACTAATGTTGTGCAAGTTTTCTCCGTTTTTCTTACAACCCAGTTTGGGTTGTTTTTGAAAATATGAATAATGGGTTTGTGATATCCTCGGTAAGCAAATTTCTACCAGCAGTGTGATCAACCAAGTGGTTGTAAATAGATATAATCAATCAAATGTCTATATGGATTATTTCCTTTTAGAACAACATGTCATTCTTTTAACGAAACAACCTAGACGATACCAAAACATTTAATCCACATGTTGTTGCTGATTGTGTTTTATTGTACAATTCTCTATCTTTAAAACTTTAACAAACATTTAAGCATAAATAGTTATTACCACTGTGTATTAGAATGTAACAAACAACCCTTACTCTATTAAATGACAAAATATTCATATATGCTACCGGGGACCCCTACTTTCTTTAAAAGGGGCTAAGAGCTATACTATTTCATTGTGATTATAGAAAACAATCAATTGCCAGACAAAAAGGAAAAACAATCACTCTGAAAAGTTCGTAAAGAATAGTTATAAAAAATGCTTTTCTGCGAGAAAAATGTCATAAAACATGAGAAAAATCACATTACCCCTTTTATGTAGATTTTATGGAAAATAACTTACGAAGTAACTTGTATTTTTGTACATCTCAACAGTTCAATTGATTCTCGATTCCTGCAATTGCTATACCATTTATATTATAATTGGACAGTGATTTCTAACTTTTATACATATATATGGAATTATTAGTTGGTTTTAACTTGCGCTAAAAATGAGTCGTAGGGCGTTTTTATATCTAAGTCTTTAAGAAAAGAATATCCCACTTAAATGTGTTTCATGTCGTATAACACTACGGTCGGTCTTTAATTTGATCAATCTTGATACCCCTTGGGGTGTTATACGACAAGAAAGTTACATTATCTATAACAGATACCAGAAAAATAAAGACTTCTGTTTTCTTTTTCAAACTTACTTCTGTTTTGTAATCACCACATCCACCAAACAAAGATTCAAGCAATGCAGAATAGGCAAGTGTATTAGGATCATTAGAGTTCATTATGCTGGGGTGAGCATTTCTACAACAGAATTGTTTTCCCTGTGTGGTTCGTGTATCATTGGCATAATAGACACCACAGCAATGCAGCTGAAAACATCATAAGACTACATTTACATTTCCAAAATAGGAGTTTTTCGCAGTGAAATCTTTATTTTACACAATTTGGGTTTTTTCAATGCCTCCTTGGTTTCTTTTGTTAATATTTTTGTATTTTCGAATGTTTACCATAGTTCTTCATGCATAACTGTTTTAGAATTGTAGGTTTCAATGCTAGTCCTTTCCGGCATTCGTCTTCCTTACTTTTGTATTACGAACCTATTGATAAGATATGATGTATACGAAACGCGTGTATGGTGTATCTATTTATAAACCCGATATCTTTCATGATTTTTTAGATGCGCTTATTTATGAGCCACGTATCGTTAATTGTCCATTTCTTGTATTCCTTCATAACGCTTTTTTGTTTGGCAATTGTGTTGTCTCGATTTCTATAACCTCTCACGTTTCAAATGATCCAAGTAATTAATTTTAGTTTTAAATGAAATCTATATGAATCATGACACCTTAAAATCACATGCATTTTTGGCGTGTTTTTTTTTTTTTTTTGGGGGAGTGGGGTTTGTCACTTGTTCGTAATACTGGTGTTTCGTTATAAATGTTTTGTCCTTTAAAGATGATTGTTGCTTATAATCTGGCAATTGAACCGCTAGTTCCAAATAGCAAAATTTAAAGTACTGTAAATAAAATTGTGTTGACCGTTTTGCAATATCTGTGTCAAAGATAACATATATACTTTTTCCTATTTTTCTCTATTGTTACTTCATTATTCGTAATAACAGGAGCAGCACGACGGGTACCACGTGTGGAGCAGGATCTGCTTACCCTTTCGGAGCACTTGAGATCACCCCCAGATTTTAGTGGGGTTCGTGTTGCTTAATCTTTAGTTTTTTATGTTGTGTCTTGTGTAGTATTATTTGTCTGTTTGTCTGTTTCTATTTTAGCCATGGCGTTGCCAGTTTATTTTCGATATATGAGTTTGACTGTCCCTCTGGTATCTTTCGCCCCTCCTATTTTTTTATCTATGAGTTTGAAAGTCCCTCTGATATCTTTCGCCCCACTTTTACTTCAAAACATGCGAAGTATCCTTTTTCGCCAAATGTAACACTTGAAATGAGTTATTGGATGGATACAACTTGTGGTACAGGGATTGACTACCCAAACTGTGCACTTAAGTTTATTAGTTGACGTCAGGTTCCTTTAATCATTAATTTTCCTCGGACTTCAGTTTTCTTGTGATTTTACTTTTTACTTTTGTTTGTTTTGGGAACTGTTGTTTGACTTTTCGTCATGTTTGTTTTCTTCTGCTTTATGTGACTTTCTTTTTTTCTTTTTTTTCACTTTGGACCTTTACCTTCCTTAAGAGAAAAGAAATGTGCATTTAATATGTTACAAATTATTTATTTCTTATAAAATTTTTCAAAACATATTAATAACGAACATTTTTTTTAACATATCTATGTAAACATATGTCTTACTTTCATGATCATGTCGTTCCAATTTTCTGTTATTTTATTTCCGTTGCCTCCATAAAAATAACCTGATTGCTGTAACTGTAACTGAAATCTCATATCACCATTGATCTAAAAGCAATTTAATTTTGAATTTGAATGACATATTTTACATTATATCACATTCTATAAATATCTCAAGTGTATTTCGCTCCATACTGGGTTCGCTCTATTTTAGGTTCTTGTGATTTCTTTATTTCCTTTGTTGTGTGGTTTATTCCATTTTGATAAAAGAATTTAGAACATCGATAAACCACTGTCGCTTCTTCCTTTTACAAAGACCATGGATTACAACATGTTGGTGAGAGAAAAAACAATATAATCTACAAATAGGCACCGGTTTGTTATCATTTAGTCCGTATCAATGAACAATAATCAAATTATATGCTAATACAAATGAAAGTATGTTTGAAAATTGGAATATAAGGGTCAATGAGACTACAGGAAAGTATAACAAAAAAACCGAACTTCAAAGTTAAATTAAAAAGGGAATTGTCCATCAAAAATGACAAAATCAAAATAAAACACCGAAGTTTTATTTTATGTAGCAACATTCCATCAGCGCCTGCATATGAAGTACAAATTTCCCAACTGATACGATATTCCAAGGCTGGCATGTGCTCTCATGATTTCTTACATTGAGGTTTGCTGCTCACAAGCAAGCCATTAAACCGAGAGTTCAAAGAGGTAAAATTGAAATCGTCCCTTCGTAATCACGAGTTGGTTGGTCGTTATAGAACATCTGTTTACAGATGACGACGAATATATTTAAATTGTCTTAACCACACATTAGTTCTCTTTTCATCGAATGTGAATTACCGAGTTATACTAATCTCTGGGTTTGTCATTAAATGAGCAACACAACGGGTGTCACATGTGGAGTCCTTCGTAGCACCTTGGATCATCACCAGTTTTTAAAGGGGTTCGTTAAGTTCAGTCTTTAGTTTTCTATGTTGTTTTTATGCACTTAAGGGTGTCTTCTGATTTTTTTCCATGGCATAGTAAATTCTGTTTTCGACCTATGAGTTTAAATGTCCTCTCTTTGTACCTTTTTGAAACCTCGTTTTACATGTCACCCCTCTTGAACAGTCACTTTTGAAATTACCCAAGAGTGACTGCTCAATACAGGTTTCACTATATGTAATTTAATTTAACATTAACCAGTTCAATGAATTTAGACATTAAATCAAAAATATATTTGTAATATAACTTTTACCATCAAACATATTTGTAATAATTTAGTGCATACCTTTTCAATGAAAACTATCCATAGTATAACAGCAATGCATCTTGGTATATGCAAAACCAGAGAGAGAACAGAACTCTGAAATGAAAGGACTTATAATGTTATTTTATTGAATCAATGCTCTTAAACTTCGTACTTATTTGGCCTTTTATAATTAGTTTGATACGAGCGTCACTGATGAGTCTATTGTAGACAAAACGCGCGTCTGGCGCAATTACTAAATTTTAATCCGTTTATCTGTGATGAGTTCATTTGTCTCACGGACAATCATTCCCCACTTATTTATTTATATAATGGATTGTTTCACTGAAAGAATAAATCAAAATAATAAACCATCTTAAGGTTACCTCGCAGTTTTCAAAATTAGATAAGTGTCTATACCTGTTCCAAATTTTAACACATTTGTAACGTCAAATTCAATTATACGTATTTGTGTACCATTGTCGAATTACTGGCTACTGGAATGATGATATCACTGGGAATAACAATCCTCAGCTGGAGTATCTACCTAGGGGTAATTAATACTTTCATTGTACCAGTTTTAATACACTAGATGCCTTTTTTGACAATATTTGTCTCTTCACTGAGGCTTACATTACTTGAATGTATATCAGTGAATGGTAGTGTCTATCAATTATCCTTAAAGCTAAGTTTTATGTTTTAAAAGGAATAAAGACTTTAAATTTACTGGTACATTTTGTAAAAAAAAAATACTGTAATCAGTGATTTGTTGACAGTAGTTTGACCTTAAGGTTTTTTATATGGCCTTCATTTATTTCTTAAATCTTCTCTGTTTATTTATTAAATGCCTCCGTATTTCTCAAATCAATTTTCGGTTTGTTTGTTTTCGACTCATTTTTTACTGTATCACAACGGACATTGCCAATCGTGAAATTGCTCAAAAATTTTCTTTTTATCACATGGTGTCCGAATTTTACTTTGTAAAAACTTCAGAAAAAATGAAATAACTATTTATAAATGTATAACTCCTAGGCGCTTTTCCTGAAAAACATCCGTCAACAAGACCGCCTAAGGCAAAACATTTTAAAGCTAAAGATGTATAACTAACATGTCTAACAAACTGCGTGGAGAGCTGAATGACCAAAGAGGATCTAAACTATTAGCACATGTAACTCGTTTTTTACAACGGTAGGATTCAAATCAACTTTTAACCCCTTTCCCCTCTTCCCAAAAAAAGATTTAACGAACTTTCAAAGGCAATTTTATATATACATATCAATAAAATGGTATATTTAGGAGTCTTTGATGAAACATTATTATTGTTTGGGTTATTCTCACCGTATATACAATTATCTAACCAATCTGTTGCTAAATTACATACCGTGCCAAGTATCCTTGGTGATTTCTTCCAAGATCCTACTAAGCCAAGAACAGCAACTGACGACGTTAATAATCCAATAACAACAGAAGCTGCGGCAAGACCCGACAGTATATCATAGAAATAGTAGTTGTAAAACTGCAGTTTGTAAAATATGTGTCTGAGAGAGCCATCGCTAATAAATATGTCCCCTATAAGTGTTAACCCGAGTACAAAGTGCCCAAGTCCTGCTGCCTGAAACATGTAAAATAATTATCAATGCATTGATGTGTATTTCATTGATGTTCTTTTAACTAATTTTGGAGCTTAAATTATGTACGGTTTTTAATAACATTAAAAGTTTCATCATCTGAAAACATTGGTGTGCCATCATATTCAGACAATGTAAAGATGAGAAGTAAACTTCAATGCCAGCTGACACTTGATTTTGTTTATATCTGTACAAAACACAACACAGAACAACCCATAATGTTAAGCTATCATGATATTTCTGCTATGAATGTTGAAGATTATGGCAGTTTTTTTTAAATCTAATTGTAATATCTTTGATCATTTCAAATACTTACAAGTGAGCTTATCTTGAGTGTGACCGACGCAACCACAACTTTTGACCTGTAATTGGAGGAAGCTGAAATTATCATAATGAATAAAAAGTAAAATCACAAAAATACTGAACTCCGAGGAAAATTTAAAACGGAAAGTCCCTAATCAAATGGCAAAATAAATGATAAAACACATCACACGAATGGACAACAACTGTCACATTCTTGACTTGGTACAGGCATTTTCAAAATTGTAGAAAATGGTGGATTGAACCTGGTTTTATAGCCCTAAACCTCTCACTGTAATTAGATCTTTAAATATTGTTTTTATTGGTATACATATTGATTTTGTGATCAGTAAATTAAAATCTTGGCATTGCACAAGGTATTTTTTTTTCTCTTTTGACTGTAAAATTATGAAAACTACACCATATAAATTTCATGCGTCCGAAGCGCTTTTCTGGATTTACCTTCATCAGGAACGCTCAAAGTCGAATATATGAAAGCGAAGCATGTGTAAGGACCGAACACGTTGAAGAGTTATAAACCAAAAAGGACCTTAAAATAGCTAAATCCATCGAACGCCAACTTTGCCTGAGGGAGTTGAAACCTTAGTTTCTGTATAATTTCAAAATTTATAAACAGGCAATTTTAGATAACTTGTTATAAATCATATCGGTACCGAAGTACTTACTACCGAGCTGATTATACCCTCGGGGACTGATAGTCCACCAGCAAAGGTATCGACACATTGATGTAAAAATTGAAAACAACATGCAACAAAATCTGTCGATACCTGCATCTTGGCATTGCACAAGGTCTTTTTTTTCTCTGACTGTAAAATTATCAAAACTTCACGATATAAATTTTATGTGTCCGATGCGCTTTTCTAGATTTACCTTCATCAGGAACGCTCAAAGTCGAATATTTGAAAGCCAAGGATGTATAAGGACCGAAAACGTTGAAGAGCTATAAACCAAAAAGGACCTAAAAATAGACAAATTCATCTAAGGGCAAATTTGCCTGAGGGAGTTGAAACTTTAGTTTCTGTATAATTTCATAATTTATAAACGGGCCATTTTAGATATTTTTTTAGAAATAATATCGGTACCGACGTACTGACTACCGAGCTGATGATACCCTCGGGGACTGATATTAAATGACGTCTGAGTATTGAAATATTTGTTAGCATCTGTAAGTACTCTCAGATCTGTAATAAGGGTTGTTTTGGTTGTCAGGATGTATAAATACGTATACCTTCCACGAACGGTTAGTGTTTTTGTTTAAAGTTTTTGTCTGCTTTGTTTCGATCTGATGAGTTAAGCTCTTTTCAACTAATTTTATAGTTTGCTCTTTTGTTGAGCTGTTACACCACTGTCCAAGGTAAGGGGAGGGTTTGGCGCCAACAAACTAGTTTTACCCCGCCACATTCGATTTTCTTTATGTGACGTTCCCAAATAAGAATCTTGTAATCAACGATTGTCGATTTTTGCTGTTTACCATATGTTTTAGTTCTTTGTTTTATACATGAAAAGGATATTTACTTTTTCTAGTTTGAAATGTTTTACATTGAGTCACTTTGTAGCCTTCTATAGCAAACTGTGCAGTATGGGTTTTGCTCATTGTTGATGGCAGGCCGTACGGTGACCTATAGTTGTATAAACTTCTATTTCATTTTGGTCTCTGGTGGAAAGTTGTCTCGTTGGCAATCATACCACATCTTCTTATTTTTAATAAGCCTTTAATCATAATCAGTCTTTTCGTAGAAGTTTTCTTACAATGCTTTAGAGGATTTGGTTTAATCTATACTTAGTTTTGCCTTTCGTTTACGAATGTTCGGTTTAAGAAGAATTTACTGCTTAAACAAATAGGATTGAACACAAATGGTGTTGTGTATAGAAATATGATATAATATTCATATAGTATTTTATATGATTATTTACAAAATGTATGTACAAACAAATAATCAACTTAAATAGCCAATATGTCAAGTTTTTATCTTCACAATAAAAACATACCACTGTATACTTATTATTGTACAACTAAATAGATAAAAAGAATGGTTTACTTTTATAAATTGTGACTTGGTGGAGAGTCTCATTAACACTCATACCATATCTTCTCATATATATATAAGGTACAAGTTATCAATAAAATGCTACATTTTACCTTTTCCAATTATCCTTTATAAAGATGATCATACTTCGAAATATTCCAAGTTTCAAACTCAACAATATATAATACGTATTCTTTGAAATGCTTGATTTTTTTTCTTTAAATTCAAGTTTACGGAATGTGTATTCAGCTGCAACTATTGTAACAATCTGTAAGAGTATCAGTATTTAACAAAATACATCTTATAGTATAAGTTATGTCGGTTTTCTATGTTACACACATATCAATCCCAAACGAATGCATATCGCATTTGTCTTTGATTCCAAGGTATAAAAATGCACATTCTAATATTTTTTTAGCCATGGGGTTGTCAGTTTATTTTCAATCTATGCGTTTGAATGTCCCTCTGGTATCTTTCGCCCCTCCTTGACAAATATAATTACAACTATACACATGTCACATGAACAAATTAGAAAAGTACATATCACAAACTTTCATGTTGTAATTACAGAAAACACAGTAAAAATTTTCAGTTGCACTATTACAAATTAAAAATAGCAAAATTCGAATTTCAAATTACAGAGCTATATTCATACAGTTTAAGAATTGCTTGGTTGGAGTAATGCCACCTTTGCCTTTCCATACTTTGCTGAATCATTGTATGGAACTTTACGTGGACCTTTCGTTGTCATTGAGAGGTTTCTGTTGGTCATAGTATTGGTTGGTTTTTATTTGCCTGTTGCTGTATTCTGTGTCATTTGGCATATTAAATGCTGTTTGGGTTTTAATATGCAGTAAGGGTAACTATGAATCAAGTAAAAAGCAAAAATATAAAATACAACCTTTCTATCTCTACATTATCACTAAATTTTATCAGTTTTTCAAATTAAATTTTTTTGGGTACAATTTCAATGAATACTGGTGTGTGCCAATAACATGAAACGGTGTCAAATACATAATATACTGTTAAAGACTGTATCCCCTAGAAAAAAACACTCAACAAACTCACTTCGATGTTTAAAACGGTCAGTTTTACAATAATGTTTTACATACCTGACACACTATACACGTCACAATTACTCCGATGTATATCTCTAAGTAAGTGTCTAATTTCTGGAGATACACACTCCCACAGTCATATATTACTGGATCACTACTGTTGCATCCAAGCTAAAAATAGAAGAAAAAATCCCATATACTTTTTTCTTATATTCCCTATTGCTAAATTAAGAAATTGGTTAGAAAATAAGGTTCTTCCAGCTTCCTTAGGCAGGCAAAGTTAACATAGATGCATTTTTGTATTCTTTTTTTTTTAACCTTTTGCTCGTTTAGCCCCTCACACGGCTTTGTATTTTTTTCAAGATCACTGTCTATCAAATGTTTAGGTTGGGCTTTCTGATGAAGGTAATCCAGATAAGCGGTTCAGACAAAGGAATTTAAAAATAAAATGTAATATTTCTTTATTGAATTTATTGTATGAAATATGTGCTGGATTTCAATCTGCATCAAATGAGGTTTCTTACCATACATGCCATACCCGCATCTTTTTGTTTCTTTAAAATTTGGAATATTTCCCAAAATAAAATATGAAAAATACCGAACTCCGAGGAAAATTGAAAACGGAAAGTTCTTTATCAAATGGCCAGTCAAAACCTCAAACGTGTCAAAAGAACCAAAAACAACTGTCATATTCCTGAATAGGTACAAGCTTTTACTTTTTTAGAAATTTGTGGTTTAAATCTGGTTTTATAGCTAGCTACACCTATCACTTTGTGACAACCGCATAACATTTTATTATATTGACAACAATGGGGTGTAATATACCATATAGAGAGTTATTTTCGCGGGGTGCAAAAAATTCGCTTATTTTCGCAGATAGAACAAAATCGCCGAAATAAATTCCGCCAATTTAAAACGACACATTCAAAGGTATTGATAAAGTTTCGAATCCGCCAAAATATTAACCGCCAAAATATTTCTTATACCTTATTCAATGAAAATAGCGAAATTTTACAGCCGCGAAAATAACCCGCTATACGGTACGTGTGTGTCACTCGCCAGGTAATTAAATCTTTGTCAAACTACACCTTGCCAATTGTTTTGATTTGATTTAATTTGATTTTTGGTGTTTAACGCCACTTTTAAGCACCGCTTTTGGGCTATTTCGTGGCGGTCAGTTTTTATTGGTGGAGGAAGCCGGAGTACCCGGAGAAAACCATCGACCTTCGATAGGAAAACTGACAATCCTAGTCAATTAAGATTGAGTCGAGTGCACCTGCACGAGCGGGGTTCGAACTCACAACCTCAGTGTTGACTGGCTAGTGATTACAGTAGTAACTACTTAGACCACTCGGCCACCGAGGCCCTCAATTGTTTTGAAACAGAAAGTGTAACGTTATACAAATTTATTACTGAATGTAAATGATTACGTAAATTCCAAAAGAAAAGTGACAAATTACAGTACATGACGGCGATGAAGTCAAGCATGAACTTTCATGCACCACTAATGGCCTCAACTTAGTGTCTGTGGGATTAAACGTTTCTCCCTTAGAGAATACCTGCATAATCCAAGGTTGTGCATTTTCAGATTAACGACGGACATAGAGAAAAATTTGCAACCGTAACTATTATGAAGACTTAAAAAAGATTTAGGCTAACTATTACACAGTGAATAAGCAGATTACGTAACTGTACTTTCATTCTCTCAAACACGGATTCATTTTTACTAAAAACAAACTTGTGTTATATCTGCACCATGAATAGATAATACAGGCATATTGCCAAGCAGAAAAGGAATATTGACTCCTAGGTTTAAATGTTTCTTTGTGTCTGATTACAATTGTTGCTAATGGAAAGACATATGCATTAGTCATCCTTGTCAAACGTGTATAGCACGTTATCACGTACATATAGCGTATTTGTAAAGATGACGGCACAGACATGTGCAGTGTAGTGTATTTGGCCCTTCATATTCTGCGGAAAATGTCTGTACCAAATCAGGAATATTATAGTTGTTTTCCATTCGTTCCTTTGATTCATATATTCTATAAATTGATTTTCCTTATTCAACATCCATTTCGGTATAATTGTTTGTTTTCTGGGTTGTTTTTTTATGTCAAAATTTGAATTGAGCTTCAATAAATCATTAACAATTTACAATTTACAATGGTGTTTTGATGATGAACATACAATGATCCGATTGTAAATTGTTTTTTCGTACAATTCAAAGTGAAAAAATGAATATTAAAGGTATTGATGATTTAAATTTCCATGATTACAAAAACTACTTTCCCTAGTACTTACTTTTCCTTTTATAATTACATTTTGGAGGATTTAAAAATATCTAGTCAAACTGTTGAATGTCTTGTTGAGGAATAATGAGGAACAAGCAGCTAAAATAGCTTTGTGCAGTTAGATCGGTGTGAGCCAAGGCTCCGTGTTGAAGACCGTACCTTGACCTATAATGGTTTACCTTTATAAATTGTGACTTGGATGGAGAGTTGTCTCATTGGCACTCATACCACATCTTACTATATCTATTTATTTATTGTTTAAAGACACGTATTCTGAATTTTCGATTTAATTGATATTTTAATTTTTGAAGAGCGCATTGCATGAAATGTGGAAGAATATTTATTTATTTTCTTTTTTTTTTTTATTTTATTCTAAAAAAACTGCACTTCCGTCGAGCATAATCGACCTTGAACAAGTTTTGATTACTTCATGTACTTTTTTTAGACCTTTTTGGTTTTATTTTCTCAAACAATGTATATGTCTGCATTCTTAACTTGAGGTAGTAACATTCCCCGCTAAAATTCCATAAATCTATCAAAAAAAATGTTTATCCTTTCTGATCATAAAGAACCTGATGTTTCATCGTATTTACGCATCCCTGACCTTCACATTAATAGGTTTGAGCGTTCCGGGTGAAGATAAATCAACAAAAGCACCCAATTTATATAGGTTGTTTATTATTTTATTTGAAAGAGCATTTAACTAGAAAATGTGTTCATGTTTCTCTTTATCCTGGTAATACAATACTTCAAAACAAATAACAAAATACATGTAGTCAATGAAAATCATCTCATATCACCTTATCTAATCTTATAAACAATCTCATTGTAGTCTTATAAATAATCGCATCATAGATGCCAGGATTAAAATTTAGTACGCCAGACGCGGATCTCATTTACAAAAGTGTTTGCGCGATTCAAATAAAAACAATTATAATGAAAAAAAATCAACCGTCTTATTATGAGTAAGAGGCAGCATTAGGTGTATATCGATGTTCTTACTATAACAATCAAAAAGAAAAAAACCTGATGTCTTTGCATGAAATCGAAACGCAATGAGATCGAGTGCAGTGACAAAGCAATGGTGGGCATCGCCAGCGGCCCAAACATCAAACGCCATGTCATTCCAGTTTACGATATGGAAAAGGACACCATCGGTAGATATGCCGACTAGCTAAGGAGATGTGAGATTATTGCCAATGATACAATAAGCCACCAAAGGTTTAATGGAGTGAATGTGATCAATTATAGTTCACCGTACGATCTTTGACGATGATAAAAAAAAGTCATTTATAAAAGGACCCTGCAAGAAAAATGTAAAACAATTCAAACAAGAAAACAATGAAATGTACTAGTTTTGGCTTTCTAAGAATTTTGGTCTGAGCGTCACTGATGAGTCTTATGTAGACGAAACGCGCGTCTTGCGTTTAAAATTATAAGCCTGGTACCTTCGATAACAAATTACGAAACACATTTATGACTGAAATGAACCAGCAGCATCTACCGAATGACAGGTTCCTGGCCAAAGAATAAAATGACTAGTTTGTTATTAAAAAAACATCTAAGTCTAGTTGACTGTTTGCAAAAGTATGAATTATTCGAAAAACTAAGGATTTTCTTATCTCAGGCATAGGTTACCTTAGCCGTATTTGGCACAACTTTTTGGAATTTTGGGTCATTAATGCTCTTCAACTTTATATTTTTTTGTCTTTCTAACTATTTTAATCTGAGCTTTACTGATGAGTCTTGTGTAGACGAAACGCGCGTCTGGCGTATTAGATTATAAGCGTGGTACCTTTGATAACTATTTACGAGTATCTTTTGAGTCGAGAATTATATTTGTCATAGTCAGTCAATTTGTGGTTACCACTCTGCTCTTTTGTATGTACATTAAGGTTTTGAATGAACTCTACTTCATGTGAATAAAGGCATTGTGCCAATCATGCATGCTTCACATAAAAAAAATATATTTTCCGATTTTTAAACAAAACAGCATTTGTGTATAAAAAACACATTTTTCCTTTCAATCTTCTTATCCTTTCGAAACAGCTGTGATCAACAACCTGTTGTATGTGGGGTTCATGTTGCTCAGTTTTACGTTGTGCTTTGTATACTGTTGTTTGTCTATTGGTCGTTTTTATCTTTTTACCATTGCATTGATAGTTCGTGTAAACAAATTAATTTGAGTATCCTTTTGGTAAATTTGAAAAGACACCAACAACAACAAAATTAGGTTGAGGGTAAATGAACCACGACGCCAACAAAAATGTGTTTGTAGTCGATAGTGCTACAGTAACTTAGAACATACTCACCCCTTCTCGTCCAATGAAAAGTCTGTTTTTCCCTCTAATTTTCATAGTACATGGCTTTTTATGCACTATGAAATGCTATACATGAATGACTTGTCATGGTAGATTAATTATGATAGTGAACTCTTAATAACTGCACTAACGAAGTGTACAATCCCCTGAGGCATTTTCCTTGGGAAAAAAGACTACTGATTAAAGATTAAAAAAAAAAACATTTTGAATTTTGCAAATTTTCATACATTTTGTAATGGTACACATATATACAATAAACTAAAATGAAAAAGGGGTAAAGATGTAGGTAAAATAATATTTATTTAATTTATTTACCTGACATTTGAGTGAATATTTTTTTTTTTTTTCTTTCAAGAAAACAATGCCAGACTGCTGATATATAAAGAAAAGGATTTTGTTTTCTTTCGAAAAACACAATACATGTACATTTATCAATAAAAAGTAAGCATCGAATGTTTAATGGTCTGAATTCAAATATGTATACAGTGAGTTTTATAATTATAAAAAAAATTCAAATTTCAAAAAGGGGTTTTATATAACATTGTGTGCTTTTTAAAATAGAATAAAATTAAGATATAAAGTATTACCTGAAGCAGGAGAAAAAACAATTTATCCTTTTGGTCATCACAGACTATGTCAGTGCTATTTCATTTCATCCATTGAAATGATCATTACCTATGTTTAACATTCACTTAATTATAACTAGAGGCTCTAAAGAGCCTGTGTCGCTCACCTTGGTCTATGTGCATATTAAACAAAGGACACAGATGGATTCATGACAAAATTGTGTTTTGGTGATGGTGATGTGTTTGTAGATCTTACTTTACTGAACATTCTTGATGCTTCCAATTATCTCTATCTATAATGAACTTGGCCCAGTAGTTACAGTGGAAAATATTTTGTAAAATTTACAAAAATTTACAAAATTTATGAAAATTGTAAAAATGACTATAAAGGGCAATAACTCCTTCAGGGGTCAATTGACAATTTTGGTCATGTTGACTTATTTGTAGATCTTACTTTGCTGTACATTATTGCTGTTTACAGTTTATCTCTATCTATAATAATATTCAAGATAATAACCAAAAGCTGCAAAATTTTCTTAAAATTACTAATTCAGGGCAGCAACCCAACAACGTGTTGCCTGATTGGTCTGAAAATTTAAGGGCAGATAGATCTTGACCTAATGAACAATTTTATCCTCGTCAGATTTGCTCTAAATGCTTTGGTTTCAGAGATATGAGCCAAAACTGCATTTTACCCTATGTACTATTTTTAACCATGTCGGCCATCTTGGTTCGCGGGCGGGGTCATCGGACACATTTTTAAACTAGATACCCTAATGATGATTGTGGACAAGTTTGGTTAATTTTGTCTTAGTAGTTTCAGAGGAGAAGATTTTTGTAAAGATTACAAAATTAACAAAAATGGTTAAAATTGACTATAAAGGGCAATAACTCTTAAGGGTCAACTGACCATTTTGGTCAAGTTGACTTATTTGTAGATCTTACTTTGCTGAACATTATTGCTGTTTACAGTTTATCTCTATCTATAATAATATTCAAGATAATAACCAAAAGCTTCAAAATTTTCTTAAAATTACCAATTTAGTGGCAGCAACCCAACAACAGGTTCTCCGATTCATCTGAAAATTTCAGGGCAGATAGATCTTGACCTAATAAACAATTTTACCCTGTCAGATTTGCTCTAAATGCTTTGGTTTCAGAGTTATAAGCCAAAATATACATTTTACCCTATGTTCTATTTTTAGCCATGGTGGCCATCTTGGTTGGTTTGGCAGGTCACTGGACACAATTTTTAACTAGATACCCCAATGATGATTGTGGCCAAGTTTGGTTAAATTTGGCCCAGTAGTTTCAGAGGAGAAGATTTTGTAAAGATTACAAAATTTACAAAAAAGGTTAAAATTGACTATAAAGGGCAAAACTCCTTAAGGGTCAACTGACCATTTTGGTCAAGTTGACTTATTTGTAGATCTTACTTTGCTGAACATTATTGCTGTTTACAGTTTATCTCTATCTATAATAATATTCAAGATAATAATAACCAAAAGCTTCAAAATTTTCTTAAAATTACCAATTTAGTGGCAGCAACCCAACAACAAGTTCTCAGATTCATCTGAAAATTTCAGGGCAGATAGATCTTGACCTAATAAACAATTTTACCCCATGTCAGATTTGCTCTAAATGCTTTGGTTTCAGAGTTATAAGCCAAAATATACATTTTACCCCTATGTTCTATTTTTAGCCATGGCGGCCATCTTGGTTGGTTTGGCAGGTCACTGGACACAATTTTTAAACTAGATACCCCAATGATGATTGTGGCCAAGTTTGGTTAAATTTGGCCCAGTAGTTTCAGAGGAGAAGATTTTGTAAAGATTACAAAATTTACAAAAATGGTTAAAATTGACTATAAAGGGCAATAACTCCTTAAGGGTCAACTGACCATTTTGGTCAAGTTGACTTATTTGTAGATCTTACTTTGCTGAACATTATTGCTGTTTACAGTTTATCTCTATCTATAATAATATTCAAGATAATAACCAAAAGCTTCAAAATTTTCTTAAAATTACCAATTTAGTGGCAGCAACCCAACAACAGGTTCTCCGATTCATCTGAAAATTTCAGGGCAGATAGATCTTGACCTAATAAACAATTTTACCCCATGTCAGATTTGCTCTAAATGCTTTGGTTTCAGAGTTATAAGCCAAAATATACATTTTACCCCTATGTTCTATTTTTAGCCATGGTGGCCATCTTGGTTGGTTTGGCAGGTCACCGGACACAATTTTAAACTAGATACCCCAATGATGATTGTGGCCAAGTTTGGTTAAATTTGGCCCAGTAGTTTCAGAGGAGAAGATTTTTGTAAAAGTTAACGACGACGGACGACGACGGACGACGACGGACGACGACGGACGACGGACGACGGACGCCAAGTGATGAGAAAAGCTCACTTGGCCCTTCGGGCCAGGTGAGCTAAAAAGTGAACTCTTATTTAGGTTTGAATATTACAATGGAGAAGGATAATTTTGTAAGGCCTCTCGAAAGTGTGAATATGTTCTAAATTTGTCAGACAATACTTGGTCATGTTTTATGAAGATTTAAAGCCCTCGGTTTGCCTTGGGCTTAAATCTCCATAAAACATGACCAAGTATTGTCAAACCTATAAGTATTGATAAAGTACAAATAGAGTAAAGCACATTTGCCAAAGAAACAACAATATCTCACCTTTTTTAAAAACGTCTCGAACGTGTTTATTTTGTTCTGGTATGCTGTGGAGTGTAATCTAAAATAAGTCTGGTAAGCTGATGTGTAATTTTTCAATGTTTCTTTCAGGTCAGCTTTCTGTAAATTTTTAAAGTGAAAATTCTTGAATTATTTCAAAGCAAAGAAAATACATCATCTTTTCTATTTAGTTCTCTCTAAATAAACTTGTCCACCAGAAAAATGTACAAATCGCATTTCACAATAAAAGTTACTGTATTGATATTTTAATTGACAATCAATTTGCGATCAAAAGTATTTTCAAATTCAATGCACCAGTTTTTATACCAACAATTAAAAATGAAATACGAAAATGTTCAGTTTACGAACGTATCAATTGAACGTAATGAACGTATTTTTTATGAAAATACAAAAGAGATATTTTCTAACTAAAGAAAAACAAGTCATCAAATTATTTAGTGGAAAACGCTGAACTCTTTAAACAGAATCATTAACAAAACAAAGTCATAAACATAACATAAATCAATAGTTGAGTCCAGACTAATTTAGGTCTGAAATGAGTTCAACATAATGTTATTATGAAAAAAATATTAAATCAAACTGAATTTCCAACTATTTTATTAATGTATCATAGTCATTAGTTTTCGCGTCCCTTTCTACCACTGAAAACATATTTGTAACTTACCTTATCGTATATGATAGAGAGAAGCACGATATATATCAAGTAGACAACTATCATAATGGAACACAATAAGACGTTCTGCAAAAGATAAACACGTTTTTATATATCAAATCCTATTTATTTGGTTTTTGTAACACAAAGGAGGTTGTAGTCACTAGTACATTTGCCACACCGAAGTTGTTCATTCAAAACTTAAATAATAATGAGTTCAGTATTTTGTGATTTTACTTTTCACATATCGTTGTCAATGTAATGGAATTTTGTGCAACTGTGATACAAGTGAGAGGTTTAGTAGCTATTATATTTTTAATCTTCAAGATTTAAACATTATATTTATTTATGATCTTTATTCAATCTGATTCATATATTGTTTACGTTAAATTAAACATACGGCAAACCTTTGGATACACTAGTAAGCAGGTTACTACTTGTACTTACAACAGCCAGTACTCGTTTTTTTCTTCCAATAGCTCCCCATATTCCAAAAATACTAGTAACAAGTTCTAAGAAAAATACTCCAATGAAAGAAAATACAACAGCTTTAACTGTTGTTCCTAATGGCATCCCAGCTAATATCTCAATGTCGACAATTTTGATGACGTCTTCGTTTAAAATATCGTTATTAGCCTTGATGAATATTGACATCATAATGAAACCAAATGCAAATGTCTGTAACAAAAAATACATAAAATAGTCTTTGATTCGTGTAAAAAAAAGTGAAATATACCAGAGGGACATTCAAACTCATTTGTCGAAAATTAACTGACAACGCCATGGCTTAACAAAAAGACCAATAGACAAGCAATAATCCACAAAACAGAACATAGAAGACTGAGCAACACGAACCCCATCAAAAACTTTGGGGATCTAATGGTGAGCAGATACTTCTCCATATGTGACTTCCGTCGTGTCACTTATCGCCTTCGTCATTTTTCCTTTAAAGCCACACTGAATTGCACTTTTTCACCATATACTGTTCCAAATTGAATCATGCACCATACACCATGTCCCGTTCTCCATTTCATCATACACGATATTGCACCGTTACAATGCGTACACCTTCCCCATATACACAAACTATTCAAAGCCTCTGTTAAAAAAAGCTTTGATACATCATATGTGAACTGAGAAAAATGTTTCAAATCAGAAACCAAACCAAACAATACAATACAAATAGAAAGTATATAATTTATACTAAAAATAGGGTGTCAAACCCATGACTTTTATTATGAGCATTTAAAAGCAATAAACCTATAATGAATTTCCGCAAAAAAAAAAACAAAAAAAACATAAGAAACCCGTAGACTATAATAAGAAAAAAATATATCCCTTTGATACAATGTTCATTGCGCAGGACACGTGATCATGGAAAATAATTTCTAAGAGACTTCATTTTATATTGATAAGAGACTCAACATCAAATGAAGTGTATATACTGACCTGTATTTTTTTTCGTTATAATTACCAGTTAATAATAATTGGTTACGGTCGTTGTAATTTTTTTACCCTTCCAAATCACATGTAGTTCTTGATACACTATTTTTAGGTTACAGCGTAGTATTTTACGGATTTGTTTTTTTTTTTTTCGTAGTTTGTCGTTTTGACCAGGGTTTTTATTCTACTTGTGGTTTTGATTTTCCCATTCTTTCATTCGATAATGTTCACTCTGTAGTTTTGAACATCAATCATTCAAATCGTTTTCACAAAATTGTCAAAATTGTGTCTCAATTTTTTTCTCTAGAAAAAGAGATAAATATATTTGTTAAATAGCCTGAAATAACATATAAAGCTGAATCTTAAATATTCAACTGATCAATTTACACGATGATATCTGTTCGGTGGATGTTTCTAATTTGTTCACATTCACAACATACTGAATTGTCAGTACTGACTACAAGCAAAATGTCTGAACAATACTGAATTTTCCGCAGTAGATAAGTCTGAAAGACCAAACATATATCTATAATTGCGTTCTTCTTTAACATATTTATTTTCTTTTATCTTTATGCCGGTAGCACGTCAAGACGACAAATTTGTTCATTAAACACAAGGAGTTACATTTCCCTCTTTCTCAATGACTTGTGTCTGCACCACAGCCTATCAAACAATAGATATGAGAAGATGTGGTATGAGTGCCAATGAGACAACTCTCAATCGAAGTCACAATTTGTAAAAGAAAAACCATTAGAGATCAAAGTACGGTCTTCAATACGGAACCTTGGCTCACACCGAACAGCATGCTATAAAGGGCCGCAAAAAATGACTAGTGTAAAGTCATTCTATGGGAAAACCAACGGTTTAATTTATATAAAAAACGAGAAACAAGAAAAATTTATGAACCACATCAATAAACGACAACCACTAAACATCAGGTTTCTGACTTAGGACAGGTGCACACAAATGCAGACTGCATACCAAAGCCTATTATAGGTGCCTGCTGGTCACGTCACCATATACCTTCACCAATGTCTATCATAGGTGCCTGTAGGTCACATTTTATTTATATACGATGCCTACTGTTTAAACAAAACCTACATATTTATCAAAACGAAACTAGATATTTTGCCTATTATAATTTCTCTAGGTGATCCTACAGCAATCCTACAGCTGTCAGCTGATAGAGGCCTTTTGCTCTGCATAAACTACAATCAGATTCATTCAATCGTATCCATGTTTTTTCTCTGCTTGTCAAAATTCTGGATTCAAGATTTTACATATGGTCAGATCATATGTTTTCGTACGTCGTATGAATTCGTACTATGCATGCATTTTCAATGGATATTGTGACGTGACAATGAGTTCTTGATAGAACGAAAACCCATGAGACAAGGATATATTTTAAATTGTTCTGTTCTGGTTAAATGGTAGTTGTCGTTTTTTGTTTTGAATTAAAGGGGAAAAAATAGATATGTGTTCGGTGGATATCTTGTGAAATTGGATGCAGTATTTGTTGCATTTGTCAGATTTTGTTGAACTTTAAGTTCATGCAGATGAGTTTTGTGGGTGTCCTGTTTTAAACTCTTAAATTAAAACAATCTAGTTTCAATAGTCAGATTTATATCAATACTGTAATTGCTGCAACATATTTTTAAAACCCATTCGGTTACTCTTGCAATTTCAAATGTTTGCGCAATCTCAAAAAGCCTCTGTGACTTCACTTCCTCCAAAGGTTTCATCAATGTATCCGGCTTTGTTAACAAGGACACTTTGTAGACGTTAAGTCTAATATTTACTCGAGCAATTTAGAACTGTCAGTGATTCTTTTCAAAATGTATGTAAATATTGTTCTGTAATAACATAAACGGTACCAGTTTTAAATCACCGGATGCGCATTTCGACAATTAACGTCACTGCAGTAATATTCGAGGCTAAAATATGTGAAATTAAAAATCTAGCTGATGTAACCAAAGAGGATCCAATATATATCAAAATGTATTCGTTTATCTAAAATAATTTCTAAAATTTTATAGCAAACGGTGAAATAATAAACTTATCAAAGATACCAGGATTGAAATTTTGTATTTGCGCCAGGCCTGCGTTCCCGCTACAAAAGACTCATCAGTGACGCCCGAATAAAAAGAAGTTAAAAAAGGCCAAATAAGGTACGAATTTAAAGAGCATTGAGAACCCAAATTTTCAAAACGTTTTGCCAAATACAGCTAAAATAATCTATTCCTGAGGTAAAAAAAAAATGAATTAGTATTGCAAAAATTCAAAAAGATCCTTTTACGGAATACTTTAACAGGGTATATACATTGTAATCGAAAGTTATTATCATATCTGTCATGCAATATATATGGAGGCATAATACATGAATTATAATATGATTAAACATTATATCTAGCGTTGGTAGGTTTTAACGATATATTGATCATTAGCTTAAAGTGTAGAAATAATCTTATTGTTAATTACACCTCGACCAAATACACAGATGTTTTAATATGTACATAACAGTGATGACCACGTAAGACTTTTCGAAAAAAAAGAACTTGTGTGGTTTTTTTGGGGTTTTTTTTTTTTTTTTTTTTTTTTGTTTTGTTTTTTTTTTTTTTTTTTGTCAATATCACTTATGTGCCTAATAAAGGCAACAGTAGTATACCGCTGTTTGAAAGTCATAAATCGATTGAGAGAAAACAAATCCGGGTTACAAACTAAAACTGAGGTAAACAAATCAACTATAAGAGAAAACAACGAAACAACAGAAACACTGAAGTACAACAAAAACCAAAACGACAATGCAACACATACAGAAACGAACAATAAGATAGCAACTGCCATTTTCTTGACTTTGTAAAAGTGAGAAAGACAATTATAATTTAGAGAAAAACTGTGTGCAATGATCATGGGCATGATACGTTTGACATAATTGAGTTTAATCATTTGTGATTTTGGTGCAGCGGAAGACCATAAAATATAGATTAAAGATCATGGATTTATTACAAGAAGTGATTGTAAAATAATGTTTTATCAAAACAATAGTTGTGTTTATCATGACCTTTTTTCTCATTAAAGTCGTATCACACAGGGGCTAGTGGGTTTTTTAAATTGCAAGCATCGAATCACACTTCGTACAACGAAAATTTAAACAATGTACATACGTAAAACTGTTTCTGTCTTGTTACAAGATTGTAGAGTCTTCATAAATGATTATTTATTTTTATGTAAAGCCACAAAAAGGAAGTTAACGAATACATAAATTATGACTTGATGTAAATGACTGTTATTTCCATTTTTTTCAGAACACGATCAATTACCTTGAGGGATAGAAAATATAACAAGATCACCGACTGTCTTTGAACGCAGTGATGATAAGTTTGTTCATTCATAACATATATGTTAGGTCTCTTGGGGGGAATCGAGGGTATAAATCCATTTTTTTTTTATAAATATAGGATTTCGCTATTTTTTTCTATAAATGAACTTTATCATATACCTAATAGAAAAATAAAATTAAAAAAATGGGGTCACCGTTCATTTAAGCTCACAATCTGCCTTCGAAAATAGCATGCATTTTTGTAAAGGTACTTTTTTACTGTTGAACTAATAGGAGAAATAGAGGTTATATCAAAATAAAAAAAGAACTAAATTACAGAAATTGCTTAAATTTTACAATTGTTTAGTTTAAGTACAGCTTATTTGAAAAAAAAATTAATAAAAAAGTATAGGTCACCGATAAGTTAAATGGGAAGTTCTTGTTGATTATTATTTATTTGATGGTAGAATTTGTTGGAAATTGACGTCATGTGACCATACAAAATAGGAAGTTGAATACTCAAAAATAAATATTTAATAAACAAGGACAGGCCTTTTTTAAATTCTGAAATGGAAGATATCTTTGCATAGCATTTCATTAAAAGTGTTATAAAAAATTCATTGCAAGTATTGTTCTAAAATATCTTCAGCATTTAACATGTTACAAAACTGAGTTTCAACCATGCACTGTTTATTCCTTTTTCGTAAATTCCTAATGAAACATTACAAATAAATCGTAACGTATGATTGGCACTTCTGTGCTGACATGAATTATCATTGATATGGTCATATTTATAAATTAACTATTCACAAATCTTTTGAATTTTTGAAATACTAAGGCTTTTCTACCTCAGGAATAGATTACCTTAGCTGTATTTGGCAAAACTTTTAGGAATTTTGGTCCTCTATGCTCTTCAACTTCGTACTTTATTTGGCCTTTTTAACTTTTTTGGATTCGAGCGTCACTGATGAGTCTTTGTAGACGAAACGCGCGTCTGGCGTAAATACAAAATTAATCCTGGTATCTATGATGAGTTTATTTGGTTGAGATTTAGATCAATTGCTATACGCATTTAAATATATATATATACAAACATACATAATGTAAGTTAATTATTCTGACATAATTGAAATTGATTTCGGATAACAACTTTATTTCTAATGTGATATAATTTTTCATGTTTTAGAAACGATTAACCGTGATTTAAATTTTAAATCTGGTTCACAAACATCCGTGTTCTATTTTTAATATTTTCATTGTTAATAACAGGAAAGTGACAAAAGATAAGTCTCAAGTTCTTAAATAAAAAGGTCGTTTCCATCCGTATTCTTTTTAAATATTCTGTGTACAACATACTATATATATTATGTTTGATTTATACTTTGAAATGATTGATATTGATAATAAAAATTATTTCGAGTTTTATATTACTTTTTCGTCTACTTATTTCTTAAAACATTTTAAATGCATTGTAATAGCTCAAGTATGCTTGGACCAATTTCCTACAAACTTAACTCTGTCGTTGTAATTGGTTTATCAAGACTAGCTTTTGATTTCAAATTTTCTAGAGTTATAAGTTTTAAACAGTCACATTTGAAGCAATACGTGTATTCCTAGGGTTATCAACATGCATGTTTTTCCCCAGAGCCTTTTTATTTGTTTTAAATAAATTACTTCATAACACACCGTTCTATGCAACATTTGCAATATGCACAAAATGGGCGTATCATGCAATCTAGGTACAGCTTATTATTGGGTTTATTCAGCTCTTCAATATTTGTTTTAGGTCTTGTATTTGTTTTTGGTTTTCAGCATTTCTAAAGCAACATTATTTGTCGAAATGCTCATCTTTTGTATTAAATTCTAATTTCTTATTACAAAGATCTGAGGAATCTTGTCATATAGAACTTATCTATAATTTGCCTGTACCAATTTAGGAATATGACAGTTGACAGTTGTCATCCATTCGTTTGATGTGTTTGAGCTTTTGATTTTGCCATTTGCCATTTGATAGGGACTTTCCTTCAGTATTTTTGTGATTTTACTTTTTGCTTTATGTAAATTTTGAGCGGATGTTGCCAATCCAAATTCAAGTTGGCACTACTTTGAACAAAGTTTAGCATAGAATATGTTCAAAACAAAAACATGGCTTCTTCTAATAAACCGTTTCAACATTTTTTGATTTGAGCGTCACTGATGAGTCTTTTGTAGACGAAGCGCGCGTCTGGCGCAAATACAAACTTTCAATCCTGGTATCTTTGATGAGTTTATTTATACATTTAAACGATATCTTGCACTAATTATACTTTTATGATCCTATACTTATTTTCGCTTTTTTGTTGCTAATCAAGCATAGGAAATTACCATCACTGTGGGACAAAATCAAACTACACGAGAAAAGAAAATGATAGGTACAAACAATGTCTTTGCCACTTTATCACCAAAACATATCTTATAATCAAATCATGCCCAACTGCTCCCAGGGTGATCCTAAACTTATTGTCATACATCGTACCTATCGGAAAACATAGTTTAAAGTAAAATCATGTTGAAGTTCTTTACAAATATCTTCCACACTAAAACTATGATCATTCTGACTTTTTGCTAGTTTATTTCAAAATCAAAGCAATCAATTAAATGGTCTCATAGTACCTTGTTCTCTTCTAGTGCGGAAGGAGTTTTATTTTGTCATGTATACCTGTGCGAGCTTGTAAATGACGTTTTAAAGCCGTCCAAGATTTTCAACATATTAAAAACCAATTATATTACTATCTAGAAATAGCCGAGCTGTGTTTATAAATGCAACTTAATTCAATTTCATGTTTTCTGTCATTGAAGTTATAATATTTGTTAAACTTATTTTACACAACCAGATACGCATTTCGACAATAAAAGACTCTTTGATATTGATTTTGTTATCAGTAAATTAAAAGCAAACTAAATATTACTAGTATGTTATCTACATATACACATTCATGGATCTACAATCTGTCGATACCTGTATCTTGGCATTGCACAAGGTCATGTTTTTCTCTGACTGTTTATGACGTCTTTACACTAAATCCATTGGATGTTGGATGTGTACGGATTGATAATTTAGTCTTAGATGCATGATTTTTTTTATTAGTTGTTAGTGGCTTTGAACTAGCTGTCAGATAACTGCGAGTACTCCCAGATCTGTTCCTAATGTCTTTTTGTTGTTGGGATGTTGTTGTTGGGATGTACAAGTACCCTGCCACGTCCACTTGTATTTTGTCCATCTGATGAGTTAAGCCTTTTCAACTGATTTTTATAGTTCGTTCTTATGTTGTACTGTTATATCACTGTCCCAGGTTAGGGGGAGGGTTGGGATCCCGCTAACATGTTTAACCCCGCCACATTATGTATGTATGTGCCTGTCTCAAGTCAGGAGCCTGTAATTCAGTGCTTGTCGTTTGTTTATGTGTTACATATTTGTTTTTCGTTCATTTTTTTGTACATAAATAAGGACGTTAGTTTTCTCGTTTGAATTGTTTTACATTGTCATTTCGGAACCTTTTATAGCTGACTATGCGGTATGGGCTTTGCTCAATGTTGAAGGCCGTACGGTGACCTATTATTAATTTCTGTATCATTTTGGTCTCTTGTGGACAGTTGTCTCATTGGCAATCATACCACATCTTCTTTTTTATATATCTTCATTGATCCTTGAGACGAAAATATTTGAAAATCCCAAAATATTTAATTTTCAAATTTTCTAATTTTCAAATTGATAAAACCACAAAGGTCGACGTTAAGCCAAAGACGTGCCAGAAACTAGAGAATTTCATCCTGGAGATATATTCTTCGATTTAAGAGTAGTTCTTCAATTCTATCACAGCAAATGGCCATAACACAGTATCCGTATTGTCATGCCAGTACCGAAGTACTGGCTACTGGGTTGGAAATATTCTCGGGCACTTATAACCCACAATCAGAGTTATCAACCCAGTGATATGTACATTATTGTAGCAGACAAAATATATATGAATAACTTACCCTGGTTATTAAGGATGCTGTCAAAACAATATTTGCTGAAATAGTCAAACGACCTCGATTTATATTCACCATTTTTCAAATAATATTTTGATGCTAGCAGTGATGTGGTTGTCAATTTAAATGTCTAATTTGTTGTTGTATTACATGTTACCAACAAAACATTCGTGAAATTTGAGGCTAAAATACATTTAAATACATGAAATTCGAGATGAAATATTACATAATAGACTTCCTAGTGCTTTGTTACACAGAGGACACAAGAAAACAATATATAAGAAAAATAACGGCTTTCCACGAACCTTACACTTAATAAAGTGGACCAATTTTTACAGCAAACACATTTTTTTACTTCTGAATTATTTATGGTTTTAAAGAAAAAAAAAAAAAAAACATATTATTAAATGAAATTTTAAAACTTGATAACTCAAACCGACGATACATTGTTCTTATAACACATGCTGAAGTATTTCCCAAGGAGTAAGTTGAGGGCAATATTTTGAAAGTTCACGTCAGTCAACTATATAAGCTTATTTATCAAAAATATTTAAATAAAATTATTCCGAATACACGCAGACTTGTTAATTTTGTAAATAGTAAAGTAACTGTTGCTTTTAATTACGTATACTTTGTCTGATTTGGCATAGCTTTTTCAGATTGTTTTCTTTTTTCAATACTCTTCTAACTCTTATTAATTTTTGTATTTACACTGTTTGAGCCTTTGATAATTTTAATCTAACCGAAACGCTTCAAGCGTATCAAATAATAGGCCTGATAACTTTCATTAACTTTACAACCGCTTGACTGATTCAAATGCTGGTGGAATTTTCGCGCCGACGGTATTACCAGTCCAGCATTTTGCAGTCCTGTGGTGTAATATGTGTGTCTCTTGATTTTTATGCGTTAGATATGAAAGTTTTATCCTCCTTTTGTCAGTGGTCAATAACCATATCGTGCATTTCCTGTGATAAATCTTTGGACATATTCGTGTTGACGTCACGATAGCAAAATCAGAGGAAAGCAAGACAGTTTGACGTCATAATTGAAATTCGACTGATCAAAAAATGAGAACAAGCGAATTACACGTTTTATAAAAATAAATATTAAGTTAAGAAAATCCAAAGAAAACAGATATTGAACCAACGGGAAAGTTAAAGTCATCCATTTGAATGTTTCACGGACGCCTTCATAAATTCGTTGACTATTAAAAAGTATCTTGATCGTAGCCTAAATTCCCTTCTCTACTCCTTGATTGTGATTTCACCAAATGCAACTTATCACCGAATTTTAACACAAAATGGATACCACACATGGACCAGGAACTGCTTACCTTTTGTAGCATCTTTTTTCACTTCCGGTATTTGGTGGGTTGTTATGACTAAATCTTTGGGTTTCTTGTTAGTATTTTGAAAATGACACTGACGTTCGTCTTTTTGTATTATTTTTTGTTATGATGTTGTCAATTTTAGTGTGACATATGATGTATTCTAAGGATAACCTCTGTTTGACACAGAACATTTGTATATCGTTTGCAACAGCATATACTTTTCCTTTTATAAAACACAAAACTTGAAATTCCAGGGTTTTTGGTTTCGGTGAAATTATAAATTTTTACTAGTGTCCTTACGACCGTTAAGGACTCATTATCTGACAAATTATACAAAAATGCAAACACCAGAATCAAAATGTTGGAAAATAAAAACTAACAAAGTCTTATCTATAGTAAATTCCCTTCAAAAACTGTATTGAATAAAAAAATGTGTATCTGTTGCATGAGGAAAATTTACAGAACCTTTGTTTAATATATACATTGTTCAGTATAGGACTTTTTTTTCAAGCCAAATTGTTGAATAATGCCATGTGCTTGTTATCATATCGCAACATCATTAAAGGAAAACATGTCAATTCTTCAGAAGTGTTAACGCTTTCAACTTTTGAAAGACGTAATATTTATTTTTTTTTTAAATACATGTTGCACACAATAATTTAATTATATCAATATAGCTAAAAATCAGAAAACTTGATTTTATTTAAGTTGACAGTCTATAGTTTAAAAATCTGAATCAAAATGTTACATGTTGTGTTTAATTATATAATGACGAGTATGAAGCATAATGTATCATTCGACACCCGAATTCGACACTCGAATTGAACACTATAGGTCTTCTTTAACTAGATCTTCGACATCAAAATCTGCTATTAATTTGTCTTTCAATTCGGTTCTATCTGAAGCTGTTTCTTCGGTAATTTGTATAGTGGTGTCTTTCATTGTTTTATCTCCTTTTTCTTGATTCATGTTTTCTGTTTCATCGTTTTTGTGTTGATCTATTGTGTCTGCTTCATCTGTTTTGTCATCGTTTGTGTTTTTTGTTTTATTCAATTGTTTTGAATCAAGCATTTCCTCAGTATTCGTTCCCATTATTTCTTTTTTTCTGTGTCTCTCCCAACGACTGTATTTCAATATTGTCTTTGATTTTCTCCGTTTCAGTTACGTTTTCCTTTATGAATGATTTCTGTTTTCACTTGATTGCTTCCTCTCATTTTTTGCAGCGTTTCCGGAAATCTCTTTTTCTTTCTTCTTTTTCTTATCTTTTTTATCAGAAACAGTGCTTGTAGGTTTTGATGTGGGTTTTTCATCTACTTCTAACATTTCTACTTTCCTTGATTTGCTTTCTCTTCTACTTGCAATCTATTTGGTTCAGATGGTAGGTGAACGCCGTCATATATTGTCATCACTATACACGAAATCTGAAATGAGAATATTTTTTTATTGCAAATAAAATCCAATAGCCGAGTAAAAACAAACAATACTACGGCCACAAAAAAAAAAAAAAAAAAAACGACCAAATAACAAACTATAACCAAAAACACTCAACGAGAATCACGATCCACCCCAAACAAAAAAACCTATCGGAAAGTAGTTACTGCTCAACCTGTTACTTTCGTTGTGTTACTCTTTGTTTAAAAAAAGTCACATTGGCTGAAATCAAAATTCTAAATTGAGGGAACAAAAGGTCAAAATTGAATCCAGACAAGTGGAACATGACCGTGGTTATCAATAACACAACAAAATTGACAAAGATATGTTTGTATATGTGATAACGAGATTTTTGTCTCCACATATCGGGACTTACTGGACTAATGGGGTGTTCGCTAAACATCGGAAAACCTCTTCTACCTCAAAAATGTTTAATCTTTTAATGAGTTTAATAGACACACGCATTGTTTAAGTTTTTTAGTTTTTGATGAAAAGGTAGGAATTAGTTTTAAAAATTCATTCTTAAACCAAAGTATCCAATTAGAGGGAACATGTGCAAAATATAAAGAAATATATTACAGTATTATTAGAGGTTATTCTGAAGGAATATATGGTGTGTACACGCAACCGATCCACTCACAATCAAAAATAAGCTATAATTGCAAGATGCAATATTTCAGTTTCTAAATAGGTCGGTTCAGTTTACACATCAATAAATTCCTTTAAAGTAAATATTATTACTAAACAAATTCCAATAAAATGTATTAATAGAAAGATTGAAATTTTATTTGTTATTTAAAAATTCAACCTTGAAACGTCACACTGTGGAATTATCAAATGGTATACATAAATATTTCAACTCTGTGATGTTGATCAATGATATTCAGGACAATATGTAACACTGTAATTTTTCTGTTATGAATCATACGTGTTCTAAACGTTCACCTAATATATCAAAACATTTCTGTACTCCTTTGTAATTCATATTTTGTCGTACAATTCTGAAAGTTCACTTTTATATTTATTGCATTTATGTTAATTTAAGAATCAAAACAAATTTTTGATGCCATTTTTCATCTTCGGAAAAAATTGAATCGTTTAATTTCTGCCAAAAAAAAGCAGTGACAGTAACGGTTTATATATCTTTAACACCGCAAGATCGTACGGATTTTGGCCATTAAAATATAAATTTTTAACCAATTTGGCTTACAGACTAAGAATAGAATAATAAATGGAATTAAGCAATGTTCTTCTACAAATTCTTCTACAGTTTCCATCTGTGTGCGTAAATTCACAGTTGTCCAAAAATAAGTCCAGGAATTATTATAATAGAAATTATTGCCATTCATCAAAGAAACATTTACCCTGGGAAAGAATAAGCATGTGAAAAAGTGTAAACTATCATATCGCGCTCCAGCAGGTCCAAAGTCAATTCAGAAAGGGGGGACTCCGTCAAAACTCACAAAATCAAACGTTAAACTTTATCAACCAACGAAACGAATGGAAAACAACAGCTTACAGGCATTTTTAAAAGAAAATGGTGGGTTAAAGATGGTTTTATAGCTTGTTAAAAAAAAATGAAAACCACACGTTATAAATTTCATGTGTCCGAAGCACTTTTCTGAATTTACCTTCATCAGAAACGCTCAATATCAAATATTTTAAAGCCAAAGATATATAGGAACCAAAACAGTTTATACGACCAAAAAGGACCTAATCCTTCCTTTTGTGTGTCAGTTTTATTTTTATGCTCAAGTACGTCATTTGTTAGCATTAGCTTATAATTGAGTTGTTATCCAGATCATATCTTTCATGTGTTCTTGAAGACCCAAGACCCCAATAAAATTTACATGCATTTACCTACATGTACCTTCAAAATATCTATCTTAACATGTACTTAATACCCACAAATCGGAAGCACATGTTGTGCTTTTCAAATCATCTGTATGATCATTGTCATATATTTATAGTAGAACCTTTATGAAAAAAAATCCTAATGCAGACACTGAATGCTTTGAAGAGTCAAATTTGTCCAACTTTGTATGATGTATTTTTGTTATTTTACTTTTTTGGCACCATGCTCACCAACTGATGTAAATACATTATGTGTAACATAAATGTTTAAATATTTTTTTTTTCAATAACTGACTTATCAACATCTACGTCATTTTGTCACTGATGGATATTTGTCCAAAGTGCAGTTCTACCACATCGCCTAAATTTATATTATCAAATCGCACAACAAACTGAAAAACAGTCATGTGTGAGAGATACTTATTATTTTACCACTTTATTTAGTAGAGTGCTTGTTATATGTTTACTTTTGGAACTTCAAAATTTAAATTGATCGAACCTGAGGTAAATGAAAAAGGACGCCTTGGTAAAAAATGTGACCCAGATTTGTTTTCGTTTCATCAATTTATGACTATTGAACAGCGGTATACTACTGTTGCCTTTATTGGACACATAAACTTTATGAATTGCTTTTTTTATTTAATTAATTCATATGCAATATGTTATAGATAAATAAAATCGTATGATATAAGCATAATGAGGATGTTAAATTTGATGTATGCCCCCCTTTTTGTGCTTCTTCGTAACATTTGTTTGTTTTTATAGTGATTAAGATGATAACACAATGTTGACTGCTGTAATCCTATTTTTGACATTTTTACCAATTGTGTCTGTTTGTTTTGTTCACGCATCGTTGTCAATATAATGGAATTTGATACGACTGTCATACAAGTGAGAGGTTTGGCTAGCCATAAAACCAGGTTCAATCCACCATTTTCTACATAAGAAAATGCCTGTACCAAGTCAGGAATATGACAGTTGTTATCCATTCGTTTGATGTGTTTGAACTTTTGATTTTGCCATTTGATTGAGGACTTTCCTTTTTGAATTTTCCTCGGAGTTCAGTATTTTGTGATTTTTATTTTTATGCCAAGTTCTAATTCAGGCATTTATTGCAATGTTCCACGTGAATGTCTTGACGTTTGTTTAATTCCATCTGTATGGTAATAATGTTATCAAATTTATGTGAGGATACGATAAATGAGTATACATCTAAACCCTAGGGTAATAAACACAATATTTCGCATTTTATAGTCATTGGTCTGATTACTCGGTGTTTTAGGACCAGTATCATTTTGTTTTAACAAAATAATTTCCACAAGATAGCCTTGTTACTCATTTAAATGTCCATCGTAAGATATTTGGTGAAAAGAGCTACATCGCCATTGTTGTATACAAAAGTGAAATGATAGATGAAAACCACCCTTAATATTATGAAGATGGCTAATGTTGTTTAAGTTTAATATTTCATTGCCAATGAGACAACTCTTCGCAAGAGACCAAATGACACAGAAATTAACTATAGGTCACCGTACGGCCTTCAACAATGAGCAAAGCTCTTGATCACAGATATGTTTCAATTGACGTCACCACCATCCTCGAATGACACTGTTCGACGAATTCCTTTACCATGAGTAAGACGACGTTTGCCATTAGGGTAGCAAGATTTGCTTATCCTTTCGAAGCACCTGGTAATTCCATAATTAAAAAACAATTATCACATTATTTTACCTATGTTCTCCTCCGTGATTGTGTTGCAAATAATGTATTGTAACAAATAAACATTTTGTTTTGTTTGAAAAAAAAACCTACTTGACTGACTATGCGGTATGGGTTTTGATCATTGTTGGACGCCGAATGGTGACCTACATTTGTTAACTTCTAAGTCATTTGGTCTGTTTTGGAGACTCGTGTCATTGGCAATCATACCGTATCTAATTATTTTTTATTGAAACCTTTACACTATTGAATATTCCTTTTTTTTTATATTTCTGTCTTACCATAACTATTTAAAAAAACAGTACGAATTTCAGTCATCAAATATATGTTGATGTAATTTTTGGATAAATGTATACCATCAAGTGAGAAATCATGAAATGGTGCATACCAGAGGGTATATTTGTCCGTTGTATGTCTTCTCGGCTTTTGTGGCAATTATTTATGGTCTAATTATCTATCTTTCCGATTATTTACTTTTTTCTTTGTACTTTATATTGTTTAAACATATGGAATACAATACCGTAAAAAGTGCATAAATCATACAAACCTCTTCTAGAACGATTACTGCCATAAACACAAAGAACGGGATGCTGTACATCTTTAATCTTTTTTCAACTGCAGTATCGCAACCCTGCAATACATTTATTTATTTTCATGTGCAATAATTCAAATTTTTAAATTATAAAATTTTTATATCAAATTGAATTAAGATAATACTATATTATATTGTGTTAATTTCTTTTTCTATCAAAAATGAAAAACCTTCGAAAATCATTGTCCTTGTTAACATGTTTTGTACAATACAAACGCCTATCGGAAAAAAGAAACCGGTCACCGAGTCATGTATCAATCCATATATTTCTTTTATATTCCTTCAATTTCTTTATTTTTCTCAAGCAGCGAATTTCATTGTGTAATCATTTTGTATTGATTTCTCGTCGGAAAATTATCAAAAGAAAACACATGTGGAGGATATATCTATATTTCAAAGTATGTGTTTCCTACCCGGATTTCTCTAATAGAAAGCTGATACTTCCATAAAAGTAATTCCAACTCTTTACCGTTGATTTCACTTACGCAGCTACATACCAAGCATATCAGAATCTTAACACCATGTGATCGCCGCGGTCATGTATTTTAAGTTGTGATCTAAGGCTCTGAGTTTTCAAGGTTATGCATCACTAAGGAGAAATTGATTGTCAAAATGTCAATATGGTGCAGCACAAGTGGTTATGTACACTATAAAAGATTTACCTAATTTATTCCTTAATTCTCTCAAGATAAACGCTATTAACATATAAATAAGTCCCCGAGGGTATCACCACCCAAGTAGCCGTTATTTTACTGTCATGGAAATACGATCGTTCTTATTGACATTTGCTGTTATGAAAATCAAAATAAAGTAATGTATATTTCTCGCGCAAAATTCTGATTATTTTTCTTTGTTCAGTGACACCTTTGGTACTTTTTTGTTTATTCAAATCTTTCAAAATAGGTTTTTAGATTTTCAAATAATTAAGCATCAATGAAGAGCTATTAATTTTCGAAATAAGCAGAAAAATTGGAAACCGTTAATATTTTACATTTAAAATTTGGTGAAAATATTTATTTCCTATTTCTTCTATCTAATTTAAAGCTGTAACCCATTTAAAATCAGAAATCAAAATGAAATAAATGACTAAGCCATGTAAAATCAGAAATTAAACATGAAATAAATAACTAAGCCATTTAAAATCAGAAATTAAAATGAAATATATAAACTTACAGATGTAAGTCATTTAAAATCAGAAATTAAAAAGAAATAAAAGATTTATATAAAAGTAAAATAGAAAAATCGACGAAAGCAGCAAACTTTCTGTATAAAAATTAAAATCTTCACTTGAAGCAAATTTTTACTTATTGTTTAATGATTTTTTTATCAGGAATATTTTTACTAAACTTCGTATAAGTGACCATGGTCTTGAAATAGAAAATGGTCTAGAAAAGACTGTGTAAAACCTGCAAACCCATTGAAGATGAATTTCATTTTATTTTCAATTGCAAGGTAAACGAAAATACCAGACAAAATTTATATAATGATATACAATTAGATGATGAACATTTCATTCATTTCTCTGATGAATAGAAATGGTTTTATATTAAACCCCACTTCCTTTAGACATGTTAGAATTATTGGCGTCTTTTTTAAAAGGTCATTAGAATTGAGGGCAGAGGTCTCATTGTAACATGGCTATTAAATATTGTAATATTGTAAATTGATCACTTATGTTTTTATGTTTTTAAATTATTTTTTTGTATACTGTTTTGTTTTTATTTGGTTGTTTATTGTTTGTTTAAACTTGTATTGCCACAAACATTGTAAATGTTCAATGACAATAAATTAAAAAAAATAAATAAAAAAATAAAATAAACGTTTTTTTTTTTACATTTTGATGACGGAAAAATCCATCGTTTACAAAGGTCACACGTTTACTTTTTACACACTCTTTACTTTTCATGGTAATCTTTCCACAATGTGTTATTTATCGGTACAGTGCTTTTCGTTATATAGTGATTTGACATCAGTAAAATATCAAGTTAGCTTAACTAATAAGAAGACAGACAACAAAACTTATTTCTTCTATGGTTCAACAATACACACGCATACATATACATATACATATATCCTTGTGATCATGGGTATACAAATAAAGGCAATAGTAGAATACCGCCGTTCAATAGTCATAAATCGATTTAACTGAAACAAATCCCGGTCACAAACCAAAACTGAGGGAAATATATCAACTATAAGAGGAAACAAAACGTAAACAGCAGAAACACTGAACTGCTACAAAAACAAACTCACAAAACATACTTGGAAACGGACTATGTGATAACAACAATTATTTAAAAATATTCAGAAATATATATTTGCTATAGAGCTTTTTTGACAGATCTCGAGAAATTCTAATCAAGATGTATAAACAATATAAACAATCATTCGGCTAATATATCAACTACTAAATTACTATTTTCAATATCAAGTCAAATAAAGCGACAATAATGTACCGATGTTCAAATTTCGTAACTCGATTAAGAACAGATAAATGAAGGTAACATACAAAAATCTAGGGGAATCGCACGAACTCCAAAATGAGCGAGACACGGTGCGTCGACAGGGAAGGTGTCTCCTGCTCTGCATTTTTCACCAGCCAATTGTAGTATCATTAAACGTTAGTTCGGCCGGTCATTTACTATACCTCAATTTTGATATATAGCAGGGTTTTTTATTAAAGTTTTAGTTTTTCTATTTTGTGTTTTGTAGGCATTTTTATTTTTTGCCATAGCATTGTCAGTTCGTTTTCTTCAAATGATTTTTACTATCTCTTTGGTATCATAAGCCTCTCTTTTAAGACAGTTCATATGACTTTCGACACAATATGACAATCAGTCAAAATGTAACCATCGTAGATAAGACACAATCGGTATAATTTCAGATCAAACGACTATACTGGTATCTGAAGATCTGAAGCCGTGAATACGAACGCGTGTTGACTGTGGGCTGAGACACAGCCATATCATATCGGGCAACAAATTCGTGAACTGTAAACACTAAATCAGATTTAAGGATGTTCGCTACTCTGTTTCAAAATAACAAACTTTTTAAAAGACTGTTATAAATTGATAGTACATAAAAGAAGGAACAGAAAAAGCAACAAAAAAAAAATTAAAGGGTCCGTGTGCTTGTTTTCTAGATAAAAACCATTTGAAATTTGGCGGGAAATGATTATCTCTAAATTTTTCATATACTTAACACTGGCACCTTTTTTCTTTCAAAAACAATGAAAAAATAACAAGGATTTAATAAGATTTTCAAATATGGCTTTTTAAACTATATGTAATAAAATTATGAAAAGAAAAGTAGGGGTTAGCTAGCAAAATTTGTAATGGCACTACATGGATAAAACCAGAGGATTCCGAATATCTGGCAAAAAATCAAAAACAAGAGGAGCGAACATCCTTAACTTACCTGAGGGTGATAGTGTCCATATAATCCAGCAGCTGTACAGCCAACATCGTATCTACTCTCGTATGGATATACAACCGTCTGAGATACACAACATTGTACTGGCACTGTCTGGTTGTGTCGATCACCAAAAGTATACCAGTATGATGACGTAAATGACGATAAAAAGGATGTTCCTACTCCGCAGCGTTCTGTCTAGGTAATAACAAAATACATCAATCATCTTACTATTCAAATTATCATCCTTATCAAAGTAAACATATTTGAAATAATTGCCACTCTAAACATTAGCTCGGCCGGTCATTTACTATGTCTCAATTTTGATACATAGCAGGTTTTTTTTATTAAAGTTTTAGTTTTTCTATGTTGTGTTTTGTAGGCTGTTGTTTGTTTTTGATCATTTTTATTTTTTGCCATAGCATTGTCTGTTCCTGTTCTTCATTAATGATGTTTACTATCTCTTTGGTATCATAAGCCTCTCTATTAAGACAGTTCATATGAATTTCGAATGCTGTACTGAATCAGTTATAAGCTTTGAAAACTCCAATGAATCATTGATATACAAAGATAAGTCATGATAAAATCCTTATATTGTTAGGAAGTTATACTTTGCTAAAGACCTCTTGGTGAATTTCTGTTGTTGGATACCTGTCTTATCAATGAATACCCTATCTACATCAGACTCCTTACGAACAATTTCATGTTTCATCGTATTCAAAGTTTTCCCCTGGGCATCTCAACATCATTTAGAAAACTAAAACGAAAGATACCAAAAGGACATTCAATCTCATAAGTCGAAAATAAACTGACAACGCCATGGCAAATAAAGAAAACCACAAAAAGAAACAACAGTATACAAAACACAACATATAAAACAAAAAACTGAGCAACACGAACCCAAGTTGTGATCTCAGATTCTCCGGAGAGGAAAGTAGATATTGTTCATATTAGTCATGTTGCTGACGTAAATACACACCCTGTGGTCAGTCTGACTAATATATAAAACTGAAAACTGTATGTCAAGTTCAATTCAGTTAGTTGCGTCATTGATAAAACTGTAAATCCAGATTAGTTTCGGACACATTAAATGTGAGTGCGAGTTTTTTTTAAGCACTGAGTCGATACCGCTGTTGTTGATCTATCAGTTCCTGTGGTATCATATGTTTAGTAGTCAGTTCTTCCTTATTGGCATAATTTATAAACCAAATCTTAAATCGTCCGTTCATATATTTAAAAATAATTAAGAAACTAAGGTTCTAACTACCTAAGGTTAAGATGACCTCGGATTGATTTGGCTTTTATTTCTAGTTCCTTTCTGGTAACATAGCTTTTCGACTGTATCAGTTCATAAACATCCTTGGCTTTCAAAAATTCTGCTTTGAGTGCTCCTTATCAGGGCAAATCCAGAAAACGTTTCTAAAGTATATTATTTATAAAGTGTTATTTTCATTTGTTACAGCAGTGGGTCGATATCGATCCATTTGGACTATTAATCTCCGAGTGTTTCATGAGCTTAGTAGGCAGTACTTCTGTACTAACAGGATTTATTACTAACCTTCCTTAAATTGTTCTTTTATAAATTTAGAAATTATTAAGAAACTAAGGTTTCAACTACCTCAAACATAGTTGACCTTTGGTGGATTTTGCTATTATATTCAAGTCATTTTATGATCACATAACTCTTTTAATGTGTCAGTTCTTAAACATCCTTAACCTTCAAATATTCGGCTTTGAGCGCTTCAGAAAAGCGCTTCAGACGCATAACGTTTATCAAGTGTTGTTTTCCGTTTTTCTTATGAACACAAACAAATGTCAGATTATTCAATCTAAAATCATTGATATTGATGAAATATGTTAAAAATAATGATATTTTTAATTGTTTTTCACGTTTGCATTGTCACCGTTCTCGTACAATATGAACAGTGATGCATTTATGGTTTAAAATGTAAGAGATAAGAATGAAAGGAATGCTTACATAAGAATAGCATATGTATAACTGAATCCAGATTCACATCTATTCCACAAAAACAATTAATCAAAAGAAGATATTTTTTGAATAAATGAGTTCTAAATGCCCTCGCTGATCTATAACAAGTAATGAGTACAGGTAACAGTGACAAGATTTTGTTGATTACTGCTAAGATTCCACTTGGTATCTTTTCATCAAGATTCAAAATCGTGGAGTGTCCGAAAATGTCCCCTACCTAAGTAAAAAATATATACGTTTGGGGAAAACTGTTCCATATATGCACTTTTCATACCATACAGTTTTGTTTTATGGTCTTTAATGGTTAGGAGATGGCAGCGCCCAAATACGTTTGAACAGAATTGCAATATATTATCTCCATACCACACCACGTGATAGCAGTCAAATGGTAGATAATGATTAAACATTATGAAATATTTGCTTATTGTCCTCATCAGACTTTTAACTATCTCAATAGAATATTCTCTTAATGTTAATACAAAAGATTGTCCAGATAGTATCTATTCGAATTTCATTATATTTTCGACATTTGTGGTAGTAATGAGAGATAGTGTCTACGTCACCCAAGGAACACAGTGCGTTTTTTTTAAACAGATAGTCCCTTAGAACACTACTGTGGAGTATTTGTTCTCCTTTACAGTCTAGGTGAAAATACAAAAGGATTGTATTAATATTTTGAAAGAGATACGATTTTAAACCAGATTTTGATTAATTTAAACAAATGTAGTCTGGAATATTATTGTTTATAACGGCTGACTTCTGATAATAATCTTTTTTCTGCATATAGTTTGTACGTTTGAAAACACCCTAGTCCTATAGTCATTTAGATATAGTCTTTGATTTTGAACTAATACAGAAAGATAAGCAGGACAATCAAGACAATCTCTGTGAAACATTTGGTGAAATTTCAACAAATTTCGTTTATTACGACGTCGTCTAGATTGCAGGAGGTCGTCGGTTCGGTAGTCGGCGGGTACAACAAATTGCTATTTGTAATTTGCTGCTTCTCTTGTAACACCTGGAGTAAGAATAAAGATTTGTTGGCTCTGAGAATAATGTGTCCGGGTAAGGTAACATGTCTTTCTGCAGACTGTTGCCTTGTCAACAAGAACAACAAAAATAATTTCAGTGCGTTGGTCTTGTATTAAGTAGGGTTTATATTCAAAGCATATAAGCATGTTATCGTCCAGAGTAAGGATTTAGTTTACCGCTGAATGTTACCACCTATTCCATCTGTCCATCTAATGTATGATTATTATTCATTCACATTAACATCGCGGATGCTAGCTGAAAAAAAAAAAAAAAACACAAATTTGCAAAAACCAAAAGATGATGGTCTTGATTAGGCTTGCGAAATGGATCATATTAGATAAAGAACTAGGCGTATGGAAAAATTAATTGGGATTGAGAAGGAATGGTCAGTGATTAAATTATAATTGGCAAAATGATAAAGAATTAAAAGAAATGGCCTAAACATAAAGGTTATAAAGAAGTATCCCCTTATTAAATGATACATGTAGCATTGTGACAAACAAAAAAGGGCTAGGAAAAACAAAACTATCTATGGTGAACATAAGCGTATAAAGATAAAACCTAATTATTTTGTCAATCATTCTTGAATGAAAATTTATTAAATGTACGTTGTTTATCACCCTGATTTTCAAGGGATGATTCAACCGTGGATTAAAGGGCTTTCCGTGATTATAAATAACAAAATGTACCTTATTCAGAAAATGTGAAAAAAACAACGTCCAGGGAAGTTGAACATTAATTAAAATGAAATACATATTGTATCTTTATTATACCAGAGGTACACACTTTTGACACATTGTGAAATAAATCTATAAATGCAGAGAAAATGCAATTTTGCTTTAAATTGAGAATTTTATGGAAGTCCAGCAACATATCAGCACTGCATAACCAAAATGTCTCAAAGAAAACAACAACATACGGTCGTCAACTAAAGATGATTTAACAAATTTCAATTTCTAATAAGATCTCCAAAAGATTTAAAACTTGGTTCACTTTTATCGGTCTGCTTTAAATAGATTGCGGTCTCCTAAACAACACGTATGAAAGGGGTCGATTTAAATGTTCGTTTTTCCAAACTGGATATCTTTTGAAAGATCTAAAAAGAATGTAGGCGGTTTGTTGAATGCTGTAAACTCATTATTTTTATTTGGTGTTACTAGACAGGATTGATTTATTGATTGTTGGTTGCTTAAAGTACAGTGACAAATATTTCATGCTTGTCAGGACGAGAACAAATAAACAATAACTACAATAGTCCTGTAAAAAGTCAAATAACAAAATACCGAACTCCAAGTGAAAATGGCAAAATCAAAAGCTCAAACACATCTAACGAATGGAAAACAACTGTCATATTCCTGACTTGGTAATAGAGGTCGTCCGGGATGAAGGTTGTGGAAATTTGGACGTGGCTGTGAGCTTGTTCTTCCATTACAGCCAAGCAGACATCCTGCTTTGGTAAGGGTTTTACTACTGGTCTGGAAAAGACCAAGAGTGACCATATTTCTATTCCCCAATCGGTTTTCAGATAACATATGTAAAATCAGTTTCGGTTTTTACTTTTAAACCGATTATGGAAGAACTCATAGAAAAAACAAACACAAATTTAAAAAAAGGTTGGTTAAACTGTTCATACAATACGAGAAGGTTTAACCAATTTAGCTTTCACTCATAGTGTCAAAATCTAAAGGTTGTCAAATTCTACTGATAGTGTAGTAGTAAAAAGTCTAGATCATATACTTAAGAATTTTCTCAACCATTTTTTTTTGTATAATTCCACTTTATGTAATAATACTGTATTTTGATTGGATGAGAGAATTGGTATTTTTCACAAATTTTCTATACAAATGAGATTTTCTCTATGCCGGTGTATTTGTCATTTAGGAATTCCATGTGCAGGGGTATTTGTTAGCAAATACCACGGCAGATGGAAATACAATGTCTAAAAATAACCCCATGAATTATTTCAATTCTAAAAGAACAAATTTATGGTTATTCTTTATATACAGCAACTCCTACAACTATTCCAAATGAAATATTTAGGATAAAAACCATCATTTCTGAATTTGGAGCGAACGACGTAAAAATCCGCAACCTGTACTTTTAATCACGTCATAAATAAAATCTACGGAAATGCCCTGTCAATGTCATAAATAAGGCGTTATACTGTCAGTGACGGTATATCAAAAATGATTAAACGGTCAATGCAATTTAACTGCGCAAATAGCACAGCTGCAGTATATACAAAAAAATATAGAGTTAAGCAGAAATATGACAGCTGTTATCCATTCGTTTGATGTGTTTGACCTTTTGATTTTGCCATTTAATAAGGGACTTTCCTTTCTGAATTTTCCTTGGAGTTCATTATTTTTGTGATTTTACCTTTTCCATACCTGATTTCAATAAAAATTCTGAGGTCAAGATGGATAGAAGGAACATTCGGTGGAATTAAACAATTATATCATGCTTACAAGGGGTATTTGCCAAAAATACCGGTTTCGAGGTACTGTTATTTCTTGTTACCTCTCAACCATTATTTTTGGCATATACCCCTTGTAAGCATGATATATTTGTATGAAATCAATATGTTATTCAGTTCTGTATGTTGCTTTTAAAGATGTTCGCTACTCTGTTTCAAAATAACAAGCTTTTCAAAAGACTGTTATAAATTGATATTATATAAATGAAGGAACTAAATAAAAACAAAAAATGAAGGGTCTGTGTGCTTGTTTTCGAAATATAAGCCATTGAAAATTTGGCGGGAAATGATTATCTCTAGATTTTTCATGCATTCAAAATAGGCACTTTTTTCTGTCAAAAACAATAAAAATATGCCAAGGATTTTATAAGATTTTCAAATTTGACTTGTTAAGCTATATGTAATAATATTATCAAAAGAAAAGTAGGAAGTAGCGGGCAACATTTTTAATGGCACTACACGGATAAAACCAGAGGATTCAGAATATCTGGAAAAATAAAAACAAGAGAAGCAAACATTCTTAAGTATGTTCGCTACTCTGTTTCAAAATAACAAGCTTTTTAAAAGACTGTTATAAATTGAAAGTGTATGAATTAAGGAACTAAAAAAGCAGAAAAAAATGAAGGGTCCGTGTGCTTCTTTTTAAGATATAAGCCATTGAAAATTTAGCGGGAAGTGATTCTCTCTAGATTTTTCTTACATTTAACATTGGCACCTTTTATCTTTCAAATACTATGAAAAAATAACAAGGATTTTATAAGATTTTTTAATATTGTTTTTTAAACTATATGTGATTAAAATATAAAAAGAAAAATAGGGTTTGCGGGCAAAATATTTTAATGGCACTACTTGGATAAAATCAGAGAATTCCGAATATCTGGCAAAAAATCAAAACAATAGGAACAAACATCCTTGAAGGCAATTTAATACAACTATGTAACTTTTACAGGTTTTTGTAAAAAAAAAAAAAAAACAGTCAGCAAAGGACATTACTTAAATTATACAATACTTCCAAAAAGGAAAATAACAAAATACCGAACTCCTAGGAAAATTCAAAACGGAAAGTCCTTTATAAAATGGTAAAATCAAAAGCACAGACATATGAAACGAATCGAAAATAACTGTCATGTTTCTGACTTGGTACAGACATGTTCTTATGTATAAAATGATGGATTAAACCTGGTTTTATAGCTAGCTAAACGTCTCACTTGTATGACAGTCGCATTGAATTCCATTATATTGACAACAATGTGTGAACAAACAAACGTTATACGTACAAACTTCAAAAATTGGGGTACAGCAGTCAAATGTCACATATAATTTAATTTTTAAAGATTTTAGATTTTTAAGGTTTTTATGTTTATAATGTCCTTCTTATTTTTATTACTTGGTCACCTGTTTAGAAATTATTTATAATATTGTTAGAACCTGAAAGTACACACATGGAGCTGTGATGCTGTAAGAAAAGTTTGAAAGCAGTTTTGGAAATTAATCACTCTGTGAAATGAATACAGAATAAATCGGCCCTATCTCCAATTTAAATTATAAATGAGATTTAAAAAAGTCTATTCACTTATCCACTTACCCTCGTTATCAAAGATGCTGTCGTGAAAATATTTGCAGAAATAGTAAAACGACTTCGTCTTACTTTCGCCATTTTAAATCTTTTCTGTTAATATGTTTCTTTATTGATATACTCCACGTAAACTGGTGTTGTCGATTAAACGATTTTTAAAACTTGTTACTTTTAAATGCAACGAATCATTGTAAGCCTTCATAAAAGAATTGTCAAAAATGTTCCTTTAAATATTTAAATATTGATTTAATATGTTTTCATACGTATACATATATAGTATAGACAAAAACTTCCTTGTTTACTGTTATAAAGGTGACCTGAAAAACTAACATACATTGTATGTCAAAATGAACTTAAATTTAATTTGAACATAGTTTTCTATATTTGATCATACTAACAGTAAAGAAGGGTACTTACACCATGTTTAGGGAAGTCTTTGATGTTGGAAAGGAGAAAAAAAGAACAGATAACATTGTCGGATCCAGGGGAGGAGTTGTTCACGGAATTTGTCCCCCCTTTCTTTTTTTTTTTTTTTTTTTTTGTATTTTGTGAACCATTCAAAATGGATTAATCCGCGAAAACAGACATTACCATTGCAGAAAACGATCAACAGGACGAAAAGACGTAAAATGCTACAACCATTAACGCAGAAAACTGGAAAGGTTTCCAGACCCTGCTTCACATTTGGCAAATTGAGGGATACATTTAAATATATAAATAATATTTCTCTTATTCTATATACATTTCTGTGATTCTATATGCATTAAAACGTATCAGACCCGTATGTTTGGTGCAATTTCACGCAATATATCCACTCGATTTCCACTCTGCTATTCCCATTAAAATCATGAGATTATCGGATATGACAACGATATTTGTCCACCCTCAGTAGTAAATATTTAAATTTTGAGAGTTATTCTTGTCTTTGATCACGAGATATGGCCATGTTAAAAAAAATATACATAATAGGTTTAAAACTATAATACACATAATATATATGATAGTAAAGTATTATTTACTACCACATTTTCTACACATAAATCTTTTAATTGATACCGTAAAATTTGTGTAAATAGAATCGTTAATTTATTAATGACTTAGAAATCTGATGTACAAATAGACGGGGTCACCGACTTCGTTTTCCTGAGGAAGTGCTCAAACTAAAAAGCCTAACAAAAAAAAAAAAGAAACTCATATATATTTCATCAAAACAAATCAAATCGAATAACTGAATGCTTATTTAAGGTCGGCAAGATAAGTCAATACATCTTATATACGTCCTTAATACATGTAAATAATTAGTTCGCATTTAGCTTTTAAATGTAAGACGGTGCACGCAGTTTAACAATCAAATAACAGTTATCGGATAAGGTATATTAAGAACTAGCTTGAACTTCAAAAATATAAATTGTTTATCATCTAACATTCTCCCCGTCGTGTTTAATATTTCTATTAAACTGTACATGTTTATACAATGCTTGTATTTCCTTCAGTCGAAGTGTAATCAATGTGAAGATCTTTTGTTAACACATGTACTTATACATGTCATACAAATAGGTTTATTATCACTTGTTATGTAACATTTGAAATATAAATCTCTTTAAAATTAAATTAAAGATATGAAAATCATTATGTAAACTTAGTACCTGTAACATTATAAGAGTTAATTTGTTCAATGAAACAATTTTTTATCGGGAGATGTACGTTCGGGCTAATTGCTGAATCATTTGGGCTTAAAATGTGTTATTTGTTTATAACTTATAAATTTCACAATACACAGGCCTAAAGACGGGGTCATAAACCTCTTTAGTGCCAAGGAGGGTAAGAAGATATTTCTACGAATAATTATTGTAATCCATTGGGCCGTATGATCATTTTCCGGGACAACTCTGCATACATTTATGTTCAACATTGTGTGTTTAAGATATTTATTTTGATAAATATCATGTTGTCCTAGAAAATCACATATATAATGAGCGTCTTCAATTTTCGAGGCTGTTCACTATTTTAGTTTGAACACTTAAATTAACAGAATTCATATCGAAAACGTTTAGACACCAGAGACCATCATGTTGAGTTACATTTTGTATTTAGATTTTGTCGTTGAAGAGAGACGGAAGACTTCAAAGGGATAGTCGAAAACGAACTGACAAAAAACATTAATAAAACGACCAAAAACAGACGACAGTCTACAAAACATAATATAGAAAAGCATAAGACAGCAACACAAACAAAACAAAAACCAAGGGTTTTGTCTGGTGCCCTGGCAGTATAAGCAAATCCTGCTCTACATGTGGCATCTGTCGTGATAAAACTATTTACTATTACGGAACAGTTTCAGTGAAGTAAGAATTCAAGTGTGTACGGAATCAAATACATAATTAATAAGTTGTCCCGTTATAGAAATCGTTTTGCAACGAGACATTAATCGCCTGTTCGTATAATTCTAGTATGCATAATTTTCAAGGACAAAACTGGGTCCTGCTTTGTGGAAGTTTTGATCGAAACCGCGTCGTACACCTTTACAAAACGAGTCCTTCCACTTTAACATGACCTATTTCATAAGTACCATATATGAAAATACATATACAACTATGAAAATGCAAAAAGTGGTTAATCTCGATATCTATCTTTGCACAGTTTAATGATATTCGATACATTTTAAGTTAGCTATCGCTTCGTTATTTGTTATTCTATATTCAATATCCAACCTGCTGCTAGCAGTCGGGTTGTAATTTAAATTTTCGTAGTTGAAAGTAATAAAAGATTAGATATTATATAACATTAGAAGCATGATATACATAGTTAAAAAGAGTAAACAGAGATGTAGGAATATTTTTTACCCTTCAAGTTATCGTAAGTTCTCGTTGTCCTCAATACAAACCCTCAAATATCAACCCTTATGTAAATCTCCTATTTCTCTTTATGAACATCATGAAATAATATTTTCATCAATAAAATGAAATCAAAGATGTACTTATACATGTTATAAAACATGCAACAAAACAAACGGAAAATCTAGTAACATTTGAAAATATAAATAGAAACAAATATGAATTGCCAACCGGAGACCGCTGAAATGACTGTGAGACCCTTTGGTCTTTCGATGTCCATAAATTTGAATTACTATTATAACAAAACTATTCACAACATAGTTTGCTACTCCTATGTGTACAACTTTAACCAGCTGGAATCTATATTATATTAAAAGTTTATTATACATGCTCATAAGCAACTACAAGTGTGTATAACAATTTCATCATATTATTAGATTTACATTTTTCAACGGCATAGTTTGAACTGTTTTTTCAAATGTGTGATTTTTTAACTTTGATAGAAAAAACTACAAAATTCGTGCCAAATCACATATAAAACAAATCACAATACACACAGTATTATATGTTTTTTTTTTTTTCTTTTCAACAAATAAGTCAGAAAACGTTGACGCTTTAATATTCAGAACCACTGTAGTGGCTTGCAAAATTTGCGCTTACGAGTTATAAAATGACAATCAGGTGGTTGGTCATGTTTGTTTTACCTTTTGTTTTTTTCACATTGGGTCACTTCACTTTTTTAAATTTTATGCGCCCGACGCATTTGAATAACCTTTTGCAGGAACACTCAAAGCTGAATATTGGAAAGTAAATGAAGTAAAAGAACCGAAACAGCTATAGAGCCATATGACCACAAAGGAAAAAAAAAACAATGATAGCCAAATTCATCTAAGGTCAACGTTTCACGATAAAGTGAAACTGAACTGAATTGTAACTGCTTTCTTTTTGAGTCTTTTTTGTCTTTTGAAGATTGTTGCCATACCACATGCTTTTGTCTACGTACTTTATTAAACGGTTTTCATACAAACCAGCATATAAAATGATAAAAAGCATTTCTTTATCTCTTAAACTGTTGGTTACGAACTAAACAACTTAATTTCTATGTCAGTCCTATACAATCAAACGTCGCATTTCCATTCTATTTTTGTTGCTGTTTAGCTTATTGTTAAAACATCTCCTTTAAAACATATTTATAGCTGGGATGCCAGATTTATCAAAATTATTGCAAAGTTGTTTATGCAGACAGAGTTGGTACATAAATGGAGGCTTACTTTGGATTGATAGTAACTTGCATTATCTGTCAGGTACGTTTATTGGTAAAATATATGAAAATATACTGAAATGAAACACATTTGTTTGTTTAAGATTCAACAATCTGATATGCTTGACAAAAAGTTCATTTACACTTGATATTTATTTTTTTTTTAAATAAGTATGAGTGTTTTGAGTATCAAAGATGCATATAAGTCAAGTTAAGTTGAAAAATGCCTCCTAGCCTAAAAAAAAGCGGGAGTAACGTTGCTGCTTTGGTTAACCTATTTTTAGATACAATTGGAGTATTAATCACTAGAATCGCATTATTAGTTTTGATCCGTACAGTATAACTTTTTTCTTTCTACAGGGGACCTTTCAACCAAGACTTTGTATAAAATATTAAAATCAAACAATCAAATACAATAACAATAGTAGTAGACCAGACGCCATTATGGTCTGACATGAAATACAGCTTCGTGGAATTCTAACATATGCAGCTAGCTAACTGGATGGCTCAACCTTAATCATTGGGTCCAGATAATAACTGCGTCGACCGGTACTTGGACAAAATTCATGTTAACTAAAAATCAGAATAGTTCCTATGAATGTTCCTTTTTTTTGGGGGGGGGAGGGAGGTTTAATGCCAGAAAGTCTGAAATTTAAGTAAAGTCTAGACCAAATTATCTTTGGTACAACCAAACCTACACACCATTTAATGTGTGACAATGTCTGATTTTAAAAATAGTCATTGATCTAGGACGCATGTTTCTGATGTCAATCTACTATTCTTAAAGCAGATTTTGTAATTGAAACTGTAATTTACCTAACTGAACTTCTATTCTTACTTTACCTTTTAATTTTTAACTATCAATCGTTTTACCTCTAAGAATGCACAACACATTCGGGGTTCGAGCGTTTTCTTCACTAATCTCAGTAATCTTGTCAGTACATATGCATACATATTATATGTCAATGAGCATCTTCTAGGTATAACCGATTTGTATAATATGTATTTTCTGTTAATTTTTTTTGTCTTGATCATTTGTCTATTTTTTGTATTGGAGTTGGCTCTCTTAGTCAATGGAATATAACGTTCGATATTCGACTTTTCATATGGTTTTAACAAACATCACAATAATACAAATCAACTATAAATATAAAGCGGTAAAAAATATAGAGCAGTACGAAAATAATAAATTACAAAAATGATAAAAAGAAAAGGCAAAAAAATGGAGAAACAAATCATCTCGGGTACAAAGCTTGAACTCTTACAAATAAGAATTACCGTTCTGATTGTTGTTAGCAACGATTGTACGATCAAAACTATCGGCGTTATGATTGAAAGAATATACTTCTGGACTAAACCACAATTTTATTTTATTTTTTTTTTTTTTTTTGCCGTAAGATAGCAAATAATTGCTTAATCTTGGTTATACAAATTGTCTAACGAGCAATGACAAGATGAACCAATTGTAGGAGTAATCTATAAGAGGTATATAAAATTCTAAGTTATATTGCATTTATGATCAACAACAACAAATGGAAGTTTTTAACGACCTTGACTGGCTATACAGCCCTTGCACGGTCGGCATTTTTGATCACCTCTTGTTTGTCTATATAGAGGTGAACTGTGTGGATACAATCAGGTCTAAGTATTGAAGGTTAAGATAGATATTTTATGAAATTGTTGTCATATAATTCATTTGAAGCATTATCAAACCATAAGATAGGCAGCCGTTCTACCAAAAATCGGTTAGGCTAGATAATTTATAATTTAAAGTGGAATCGAAAACGACACTCAACTTGCGACTAACGTCTTACATTCATTATCGTTTACCAATCTATTTCTCCCTAAGCTATAAAAAGGGTAATACATAGTTTTTTTTTTTGACAATTTTGGAAAACAGTGCATTTATTCTATATGAAGAAAAAACATACTGAGGTATAATGATAAAGACAACTTTACATTCATTCTCGTGACGAAGATCGATTGGTATGTTATGAAATATCTATAAAATCAGACGTTATCGTAATTATTATACATTAATAGAATATTATTAATACTGAGTTAGTAGGCGTGTTTCATTTCAATACGCGGTTAGTAGTGGTGTTTCGTCCCTTTATAAAAATAAAAACAACACTGTGTTGAAGAAAAATCTGAAACGTGTAGCCCAGACAACAGATGAAGAAAGTATTGACGAACGATTGCAGTAAATGCAGAAAACAGGGTAAAAGCTTATATCATGAACAAATTGTTATTGGTTCAATAATTTGTATAGGCCATTGGAAGTAGTCTCTATATATGAAATTCTTGGTCATTTTGATAGGCAATATAGTTTAAATGTCACAAACTTAGATAGTCGGTAAGATAAATTCGTTACACTTATCGTATTATCTCACTTATACATTAATCAACTTATAACATCTTTTCTTGCGATTATCTTCTTTTCTTATCTAATTGTTTTGTGTATTTTTCTCACATTTCTACAGGTTGTGAGCATAATTGCAGTGGAGTATACATACAGGAAACTTGAATTCAAAGAAAATAAGTCAACTATTTCAAAAAATAAGTACTATCTATTGCTGTCATTGCAATATGGAATATTTCGCAATTTTGTTATCTTTCTGAAGAGAAACTGGAAACGGTACGGGTATTTTTAATCAACCACAAGACTTGTATGCCTTACAAAAAGTTGAAAACACTGAGACGTATTAATTCGCAAAAATACGAAGTAAAAATATGAAACAATACCAAATTGTTGTAGTAACGTAGTATCACCTGTTTAATCTGCTTCGCCAATGATTATGCATACATTGACTTTCAGATCTATTATTTCTCTTACAACATTGTCTAACAATGAAAGTTTCGCACATGTTCCTGCACACAAGAGTGAGCAAATATATGTCGAGAGTGGGAATAGTTTCTTATCAGAGCGAAAACATGTTTCTCATATAACCCATATGGTGACATAGCACAAAGTGTTTTGTTTTTAAGTAGACTGATATCGTGTTCGCCTCTTATAAGGGGTTTTAACATCAGTCATCAGAAAGTAAGACAATTTACGTCATCTTAGGATTTAAATAAATAAACAGCAATGTAATAGACACACAATTTGCTGATTATAAGATCAATAAAGTAAAATTCGTATTATTATTACATAAATGTTTGATATGAAGTTTTTATTGTCAAGGTTTTCCATGTATTTCTGTTGAATTATTGTTTATATGAAAAAGAAAAAAATATACAGTACAGTTTAACTTTTTGCCTTTCCAATCATTTGTAATTCAACATCTGTTAACAAATGTATGATGACGTTCGAGATTTTCTCTGCCTTAAATGAGAAGTTGTACGTGAATTGACGTGTGTACAGACTGCACGTGACGATCATATCTTTATACCATATTTCAGATCCAAGATCATCTTCGTCTCAGCGGCTCTAAAATTTGCCTCAGTTGTAAGTATGTATAAATGCTTAATCACATGATTTCAAAAGGAATCGGACCAAACATGTGTTATTATATGTAAGATAAATACGGTTTTAGGACAATTTCTCTTAGAATGTATGTTCAACATGCTCAGTACTTCATTTTTAACATGGCGAGAAATTTGTGTAGCACATCAAGACTTGTTATTATTTAGAGATGTTTTATATGCTATTGTTTCTGAAAAGTTCTTCTGTATACAAGAAACACAGAGGGCATAGCTGTATATGATTATTTCCCTCTAACTTGTCATTGTGGCTAATTACTTATACATCCTGTCATTGTGTTATTGTACTATGGTAAATTTGTGTATTCTTGTCTTAGTTTTTGCTAATATGCTTGGTCTATATGCTATTCTGTGCTTCTTTGTTAAATACTTTTATTTTTTTAGTGATTAAGATTATAACATTATGTTGACTGCTGTATTTTTTTCTATTTTTCCACTATTTTGTCTGTTTGTTTAGTTCGGGCATCGTTGTAAGTATAATGGAATATGATGCTACTGTCATACAAGTGAGAGGTTTAGCTAGCTATAAAACCAGGTTCAATCCACCATTTTTTACATTACAAAATGCCTGTATTAAGTCAGGAATATGACAGTTATGCTCCATTCTTTTGATGTGTTGAGCTTTTGATTTTGCCATTTGATAAGGGACTTTAAATTTTCCTCTGAGTTCAGCATTTTTTTTATTTTAATTTTTTCAAAGAATTCATGCGTAAAATGTCTCGGTATATTTGTTGAGTTCCTCTTATAACTGGCTTGATATCACACTGATGATGTTTCCTACTAAAGGGTATACATATCCCAGCAGCAATCAATGCAGTTTTGATCTATAGTATCATTTGTATGGTAAAGTTATTTATTTGGCTGTTTACAAACTCTGATCTTTCGAAATGTTAAGTAATGTTTCCCCTAGGAATAGATATTATTAGCTTTATTTAGAAAACAACTGATGCAATGTTTGATCCGCAACGCTCGTCCAATTCTTTTTTCATTTGGCCTTTTTACTGATTTGATTCAAGCGTTACTGATGTGTCTTTTGATGACGAAACGCGCGTTTGGAATATTGTAAGCCTGTTATCTTTGATGGGTTTATTTTCACATATCTTAGTACTGAGACCCGATGTTTTTTTCATGATATGTTACACAACACTCAGATAAACCTCCCTGTGTTATCCTATTATTTTAAACTGCTGTTATGGAATACTTTCAATTTAAATAAGGAGATTAGATAATATTGAAAATGAGTCAACTATCCACAAAAGTTCAATGTTGTTTATATATTACATTTCATATCTAATTTGTTAGCACTATGGTAACCCAGACTACACTAACGTTGTGTATGATGTGATACTAATCTTCTTTTAGGCTAGTTCATTTAATCGATATTTGAAGTCTATCTTAATCAATAATAGTTTACCGATGTTCAAAGCCCGTAAATATAGTAAAAAGAGATATATAAAGGTCATAATCGGAAACTGAGAATGACCTCCAAAATGAGAGAGACGTTTATTCTGATTTATAAAGATTCCAGGCCTAATAAACATGTTTCTAGTGAGTTTAGAGTTTTATCTTAATTCACTCCTTGGAGTTCTGTTTCCTCATGTAAAGAAAGGATAGGTTTAGGCTTTTTGTTGAACATACCTTGATTTGGTTTTGTTTTTTCGATACATCCATTTATATTTTAAGATCAGATTTAGTATATAGAAAAATTCATGGCAATAAAAAAACAAAACATAAAGTTAAAAATAAACACAACAAAAAATATTGGCAACACGCATCTGATCTAAACAGGGGAGGGGATCTTTGGTGGTGCGGTGGTCTGAAAGGTGGTACAGATCCTGCTCTACATATGGCAGATGTGGAATTGATCATGAGAGTCTGTATTTCTGAAAGGTTTCTCACGTTAATAATCAACCTATTGCACATAAGAAAGTTGGCGCACTCATCTTTTCTTACACAAAATTTGAAGAAACAAAACTGCCTAGAACACAATATAAATTTCTTCCTGCTGCAGAATATATTAGGTTTCATCAGATTAAATAGGAATACATGTCGCATTTTAATTGTGTACGTCTGCCACAAAAATCTTAATTTATTATCATTAGGAATACCATGAACTTTAATTTTTGTAGCCACTTTAAATACTTATATACCGATATGACTTACGTGAACCTACATATTTTGTCAAATACATCATTATCAGTTACAAATCATCTGATGAGGTTATAAATTCTTAATTTCTGTATGCAATTCCAAATGTCTCAACTTGCTATATACAATTATGTAAAAAAAATGAAATTCCTGTCGAGTTTTTTGCGAAGAGTATTTGTGTATGATTCTTTTTTTATTAGTTTTTCGCTGCTGGATTCCTAGGTTTAGGCCTTACGTGGACTGGTGATGTCATGCTCTATGATTTTTACATTAGACACATATTTCGCAGAATAGAATTTTATCAATACAACTTCTATGACATACTGGTTGGCATTGCAGCTTCTGCAGTTGTTATTGGAATATTGACAATAATAAATGCAATTGTTGGCTTATTTGGATCGTGGAGGAAATCGTCTGTTTTATTTATAACGGTATGTACTACTAGTTGGCAACTCGTTTTGCCGTATAAGAAAAAAGAATAACATGAATTACATTATATTAACATAACAGATTGTGCTATGCAATGATGACAGATTTTAAGACTGCAAAATAAGAATATTTTTTTTTTAATTCTTACCTTTAATTTGAAATCTTTGTACAATAAATACATAACAATACAGTTTATGTATTATCACATTGCCTTTATAAGTTTTTCAGTTCGCAAATTTAATTGATTATGTCATGTTCAAGGTTATGATTATTTGGCATACCCATCATCAATTGATGTGTCAGTATCAGTGTCGACAGTATGACTGCCTCAAACCAACGCCAGCATGATAACAGAAAGGACAACCAATTCTATTGTGTAATTTTGAGTTCTTATTTGTACCTTTTGATTGGGCCTCTTTCCCACCTATTTGAGTTAGACTAAGCAATTATGCGATTTAAACTTAAGAACTTTTGAATTTGTTTTTGCTGCTGCCGATTCTTGGGTATTTCATTATATTAGAAAAAATAACATGGCTTGAATCTGTCTGCCATGGCATTCGACGACTTTATCAACAGATCGCGTTGCGGCCGTAAACACTTTTTTGCGAATGGCTTCACGTAATAAGACAACCTGGGTGGTAATAAACACATACCAACTCTCGGTACCGTTGTAAAGTAAGATGCGTTTCTGACATTAAAAAGCACAGCACGTTTGTGTATTCGTGCCAGCAATATCATATAGTTTTTATAAGAGGTTCATTGCTCGGTCTCCACAATATGGAGACGCCACATTTTTAAACTCATTTAAGTGTGGGTATGATTTGCAAAAAAAATTAGGTAAAAGAATTTAAAAAAATGATTTATATTGGTTTCAACTTTGCTTTAAGAAATCTTTGCGATTTCAATAATCTGGTATGTTCAACAATCTGAGTTAGTCAGGTGTTGATTTTTTTCTAAACAGAGATGAGTATGGTAATCATGAATAATAATTATATGAGGACCAATCATTTCTACAAAACCACCAAATAGTATGTTGAGTTTATAAGGTCCGTCGGTATATACATAGGGCAGAAGAAACTTTAATATTAATAAAGGCAACTTTATAATAACAAAATAAATAAAAATTACAAAGGTATCTTTTAAGATCTACAAAATACAAGGTTATGGTTGTGTTTAGTCAAACTTAATTCACAAGTAAAAAGGATTGAACCTGTGTGTTTTTAATCCCTGTTTTCTTCAGATGCATTGAATTGTGATATTATGAAATCAAAACATCAATTTATAATTCATCTGCTTTTAACATGTTTAACGATTGTTATTTTTTTCTAATTAATTTCTTCCTTACAAATTTGTTTCAGAGTACAGTGACTTCGTTGGTATTGACTATTCCACGAATAGTAGCATTTCTATTGTGGGTTGTATTTATGGCAAAGGTTGGTATGGACTAATGACATAAAATACAGACTATCAAAACTAAGATTAACATATAAGGCAAACCAAAGTGCTTCGTTCATATGTTCGTAAGATTGGTATGGATATAGCATACTGAAATTCAAAAGTGTCTAATGGATAGAAAGTCAAAAGACATCCTTATTCTTAATGCTTTCTTTTATCCAATTAACATTTGTCTGGTAAACATAAACCGCTGCGAAAGAATGCTTTAAAAATGCTCTTCATTTGGTATTTAAATTTTGTAAAATGAACGCCAATCTTGTAAACCAAATGATTAGCTTAATGTATTTGATTCTTTCGTGTTACCCTTACTCTGTTATATGAATGTGGTTTACATGTTTTTACGCACATGTGTGTTCTTATGTACATGCAATTTATTAATGTATCAGTATTTTATATAATCTAAAAGAGAAACGACATATTCAAAGGTGATATTCAACCTCATGGGGGATTCTTCGTGTTACCTTTACTCTGTTATATTAATGTGGTTTACATGTTTTTACGCAGATGAGTGTTCTTATGTACATGGAATTTATTAATGTATCAGATTTTTATATAATCTAAAAGAGAGACGACATATTCAAAGGGGATATTCAACCTCATAAGTCGAAAATAAACTGACAATACTATGGAAAAAACTATAAAATGACAAAAAGAAAACGTCGTGCGGCTGATACGTCTCAACAGCTTACCATCGTCATCTGTCAAATAGGTATTCAATGAGTCGACCACAGACTGAAAATGCCATGGGAAATACAGAACAAACATGACTAAAAGACAAATACCAATACATAAAAACAAAACATAGAAAACTTAAGCGTAAACATTATCTCAAGTGCTCAAAACGGGTAGGGAGACCAAGCTTCACTTGTTGTACCGTTCGTGCTGCTAAGGTGAGTACATATCCGGTAATACGTTTAACCTAATATATATTCGGGGAAAAGAGTATGGTTACAACAGTCTACTGTCGTCATCGATGGAACATATATTCTAGGACGAGTAGAACCTTCGAAGGGATGATTTCAACTTCACCACTTTGAACTTTTGATTTAAATGCAACCTTATATCAAAAGAATCATGAAAGAAAGCGCAGTAATTGTCTAGCGACAAAAAAAAAAAAAAAAAAAAAGAAGAAAAACGATTTCTATAACGGGTTTAACAAATCAGTTCTTTTTTTTTTTTTTTAGATTAACAACGATATGAAATTTCAGCTGAAATTGCTTCAAGATGGTCACTATTTAAATGATCAATCAAATAGCATTACAATATACTGGAATCACATGTTACTATCTGTAAGTCTTTGATGTAATACTAGTTAACTGATGCAAGTATATTTCCAGTCTATATAAATATTTATCAAAGGTACCATGACAGAGCTAGGTTTGCTAATAAACAAAATTCCGTTAACACCAACATTAAAAAAAATGAAACAAATGATGAATATTCTTAATGTCGAAAAAATGTTTCACACGTACCAAATGATTTTGCAACAACACGAACTTAGATTACACCTATCAGTTTAAGGTAATTCACAGTCACCTGTATACTTAAAATTCATCCGAAAGATTCTGGTATTTTTAGTTAAAATCTTGATATGTTTGTAGTTACAATGTTGTGGAGTTTACAATCAATACGACACTATTTCTTCAACATACGGGAGTAAGTTTTGTTGTGA
>CM029604.1:6206205-6213705 GCA_017311375.1 Mytilus coruscus | reverse complement strand
TTTTCTTTTCTAAGTATCTAACAATGATATAAACATAAATGTTCCAAATGAGTTTGCTCTGTAAGAACAAAAGCTATCATTAAAAGCCAATTTTTCTCATGATATGTTGTGGTGGGATGCCTTAATAAAGAAAAGGTAAACAAAACACTACCAAATGTAATATCTGGTTTCTTTTTTTGGTTTTTTTTTACAGATTCTAAGTGTCGGATTAATGGGATTGGCTATTAATATTCGTTATGATTGGGTATTCGGAAACAGAGACATACAAGATTTCTTTTCCCAAATATATATTGAAAACATTTCCTTAAATTCAACAGTTGACTATTTTTCCATTGTCGTTGTGACGTTCTCTGCGACTAACATACTAGTCAGCATATACTGTACTGTAAGTCTAGTGATGGTCTGTGGAAAATGGAGATATTGTTCAACGATTTTAGTAAGTATTTAAATTAAATTGTATTCGAAATAAGGAGGTGTAGAATGATTACGCAACTATCTATCAAATACCAAATATACTGGAAGTAAATAAAAATGTCACCATCAAGCCTTCAACAGTGAACAACATATAAATAAAGGCAACAGTAGTATACCGCTGTTCAAAACTCATAAATCGATAGAAAAAAAAAAACAAATACGGGTTACAAACTAAAACTTAGGGAAACGCATTCAATATAAGAGAAGAACAACGACACAACATTAAAATGTAACACACAGAAACGAACTAAGCATTAGACAAAATCCGATGAAAATTACAAATATTACATCAAAACTAAATACATGAATTTGGGATAGAAAAGTACCGTGACACGTGTTATAGTAATGTGAATTCACACTCAAATATAAGAGGAAACAAACGACACAAACGAAACACAACGTTAAAATGTAACACACACAGAAACGAACTATAATATAACAATGGCCATTTTCCTGACTTGGTATAAGACATTTTTTAAAGAAAAAAATTGTGGGTTAAAACTGGTTTTGTGGCATGCCAAACCTCCCGCTTTAATGGCAATGTTAAATATAACATTAAAATGACAACATAACATAAAACGTATATAAAGCTTAGGTAGACTCTAATTTAACAACAACCAACGACTAATAGGTTCATTAAACGATTATTATCTAAGTTATGTACTCGTGGAATATAATACGACTAGTGATTTGTTTTTGTTTTCTTTAAAATAAACTTGTTCATATTTGGTTGATATTTTCCGAAATATATAACTGCGCTCCTTAAATCGAACATATTTTAGAATAAACAAACTATTGAGAGAGTACGTCTATAAAAATGTGTTGTCTAAATCTAGTCGATTTATCCCTTTCGTGACCTGTGGATTATTTTTATTTAATCAACGTATAGTTCATTTTATCTCAGTTTTTCATTGGAAAAAAATCGATTATGACGTCAAAGCTTCTTCTTTCCTTTCTCGTGTAATAGGATATTTATCAACTTTTGACAGTTGAATTTTAAATATTTCAATCGTTCGCCGAGCCTCGCGTTTTAAATTTGAAAATTTAACTGTACGGAGTTGATAAATGTTGTATCACACTCGATTCTGTGATAGAATTGATATCTATTGATAAATGTATGTTTTAACTAAAATCAGAACTCATCTTGATCAAGGTAGGACATCTTGGAACGCTAGGAAGAGATTAAACATTCAATGTTATTGAAACATCATTATATAGTACTTTTAACATTAGACAATATTAGAAACAAGTGATATGCATGTTGTAGAGTTTATGTTTGTGGAGTGCTCTCGTTACTGCAAGCATTATCCAGTTAGGCTTGATGGCAAAAGTTACGGCACATGTGAGTTATGAATTTGTTTATGTTTGCTCAAGTCAAAGGACATATCTTTGCATGCTGCATTGCTGATGTTAGTATAAAGTAAAATAAAAAAAATACTGAACTCCGAGGAAAGTTCAGAAAGGAAAGTCCCTAATCATATGGCAAAATCAAACAATGAAACATTTCAAATGAATGGATAACAATTGTCATAATTCTGACTTGGTAAAGGCATTTTCTTATGTAGAAAATGGTGGCTTGAACCTGGTTTTATAGCTAGCTAAACCTCTCACTTGTATGACAGTCGCATCAAATTCCATTATATTGACAGTGATGAATGAACAAAACAATCAGACATATACGGTAAAAATGTCTAAAATAGGTGTACAGCAGTCAACATTGTGTTATAATCTTAATCACTAAAACAACCAAACAAATATGTAACAAAGAAGCATAAAATGGCATATAGACCAAGCATGTTAGCAAAAATTTAAGACAAGAATACACAAATGTACCATATTACAATAACACAGTGACGGGATGTATAAGTAAAGAGCCACGTCATATATGTATCAAAGAAACACACAAAGGCATATAGAAAAAGCACATAGCAATAATGACAGACAAGCATACAAACATGTTTTACAAAAGCACAATAACGGTCTGTATATGTACATAGCTACGCTATATGTATCGAAGTAACATCAAAAGGCATATAGACAAAGCACAAGTAGTAGACCGTTTATATCTTCAGCCACCTTTTAACGTATTTATCACCTGATCAAATCGCCTTTTATTCATGGAAAACCTTACAATATAGATGCAATCAACATGACTATCTGTATCCTTTTTGAATAATAGTGTAAAATGTTGATATCATGGTTATTGATTTCCATGTATCATCTGTAAAAAAAAAAAAACATAACATTAATGTGATTTAACATTTTCTACATACAAAAATGCATGTACTAAGTCAGGAATATCTTTTGATATGTTTGAGCTTTTGATTTTGCCATTTGATTACGAACTTTCCGGTTTGAATTTTCCTCGGAGTTTTGTTTTTTTGTTATTTTTTACCTGTTTTATAAGGTTTCAAACATCAAACGGACAATGAGGTCATAAATTGTTGTTAAAAAAGGAGGGAGAAGATGACGTAAAAAGAAGAAAACACAACAACTCCACAATAAAAAAAAAAATAATATATATACCTGCACACAGGCGAAAAAAGTAGAATCATTCTGAAGAATACCTTTGGAATAATAAGCTTAATTAGAAAAACAAATCACAGTGATTACTTTTATTTATAAATTTGTTATTAAGTATTTTACAGATTTTCGCTCTTATGTCACATCTTTGATCTATTTGTAATTATTGAATACACACCTAACTATATCAGGTTAATTAAATGCCTCTTCTTGCTTCTAAAAATGAGGTTGTCAACACCAAAAATATCTATCTACTCTCTTATGTCAAAAAAGAACTGAATAGGAACTACAATAAACTGTAGAACGACCAAAATTCAACAATGAACATAGAAAACTGAGCAACACGAAGCCATCCAAAACCTGTGATGATATCAGGTAAATTTGAATGTTTAGCAGATCCTGCTCCACATGTGTCCACCGTCGTTTTGTTATTGATTATCTCTTTTCACACATCAGATAAATCAAGCTCTAGAAGAAACTTTACAGAATGATATTATAAGATATCAGTATTCTCATGCATCAGCACATTATGACACGTATTCTCTTTACTGGAATACACTTTTATAAAGGTATGTAAAATAATAACTTCTATATTTCTAATTTGAAAATAGATGTTTTTTTTTTTATTTGGATAGCTTTTAAAAGACTTAATAAATACAGTTTTTGCTGATGTTTAGTATCTAAGTCAAATATCCAGTGCAGAAAATACACACACACAGTGCTGTTCAATTAATACGCTTCAGTAAAATACTATCTGTTCAACGTTTAGACTCTTAATTCTTTTTTTTTTTTTTATCTGTTCAAAACAGTTACATTGATGGCAATTCGTTTATTTGAACAGGACTAAATTTCTTCCAAAAAATGCATTAAACAGTTTGAATCACCTCACTTTTAAAGGGTTGTTTCTTTTGGGTGTTGTTAAGATCAAAATGAACGAGAAAGGCTAAAAACTGTTTTCTATTATTATTATTTTTCGTCCACTTATAGTTTTGGATTCCTCGTGTAAATATTTGAGCAGCTTTTACCAAAGAAACCTTTTAACCAATTGATATCCAAATGTGCATTCACGTGTAAAACAAAAAAGCAAATACTATTAATCGTGAATATGCATTTGATATACCGTGAATCGTTTACCCTATGCCTTTCGATAGAAAATGTCTCGGGCTGTTTGGAGTTCTTAATATTTGAAGAAACTCATCTAAGATACCTACTTTTTAATTAAGGATAAACATGTAAGACATAGTGGACTCACAATGCGGAGACATATTATAAACAGAGAAGTAACTAAATCAATTATGAAACTAAAGAGCACTGAAAACAAAACTTCCAAATAGAAAGATTAGCAAGAGTGCCTGTGATAAGTACATTCATAATTGTTTACGATATTTGCAAACCGATTAACTAAAATTAAAAACTGTTAAGTTAAAGGACAAGGTATGATAAGGGGCATTTTTGGCCCCCTCTTCAAATGACTTCATATTAAATCAATCGTTAGTCTATGCATAGTGACTTAAAAAAAATGTTGAACATTTTGTGTTTATGTAATTATTTGGTTGCCTAGCAACAGGTTTTATAAAAATGAACTATAATATCCATCTTTAATGCAATTGCCGTAGGAAAAGACTTCTGAATCTATTAAACTGAAAGGTAATGTGTTAGCAAACACTTGAATATTTATTATTGTTGGATCGATCATTTAAAAAAGTTCTAAATAGCAGCCTAGCAACAACAATGTTGCCTAGTGACCACACAAAAGGACTTTTTTTTATCCAATGTTATCCATAAAAAAATTAAAATTCAAATATTTTCATACAACTCATATTACGTCGGCTCCTATATTGATATATTTAGTAACGATGTTTGCATTAAAAAAACAATTTGATTTTGGATCTATATAACCCGTCAGATCAACCCGAGTTTTCCTTAGCAACGCATAGTTAGTTTCAAGTTAACAGTTGAAGAACATTTCAAAAGATGTTTTAGTATCACTGAGTGTAATCTTTCAGCTTGAAACGTGGAACTAAAAGATATTTATCAGTACCTTTAGTGCAGATGTGCAATTCTAATATAATTATTAATTCAATGTTTCCATGGTAACACAGGAACGTATTCATGATATAATATCTTGTTAAGCAACCATTGCAAATTAGATATATTAATATTAATAAAAATTTAAGTATGTATTTTCATTTAAAAGAGAGACAGCAGATACCTATTTTTTAGTTGTGCATACTGTATAAAATCTAAGATTCTTTGCTGCAAACAACAACATTATGACATGTATACACCCCCCTCCTTTTCCTGTTTTTCACAATGTTTATATTTTTCTCTATTGTTATTTGCAAAAAAATCAATTGTGCATGATCTGATGAATAGACATGGTTATAAGGTTTTAATTAATTTCCTTGTTTTTTTCGCCCACAGATTGAGTAACTTAACTTAAAAAATGGAGAATGTGTCCATAGGGACACAGAACATTTAGTTGAGACAAACTTAAGTTAGAGATCGGAAACCAAAAAAATCAGCAATTTTTCCATTTGTAAAGGAGCATAACCCTAGAACAGAAAAAAGACACCACCAAAATTCCTACTTGGTCTGTGTTTTGAGGTAATAAGCATTGTGTATAAGTTTCATAACATTTGTTGAAGCAAACTAAAGTTAGAGAACGGAAACGAACAATTCAGCAATTTTGCATTTAGTAAAGGGGCATGACTCTTGAACTGGAAAAGTGGCGCCACCAAAATTCAAACTCTATCTGTGTTTTGTGGTAATGAGAATGTGTATAAGTTTCATATCATTTGGTAGAGACAAACTAAAGAAAACGGAAACCAAAATTCAGCATTTTTATCTTTTGTAAGGGGGCATAACTGTATGATGGTAAAAGTGACGCCACCAAAATCGAACTTGACCTGTGTTTTGAGGTAAAAATCATTGTGTACATGTATAAGTTTCATAACCTTTGGTTTAGTCAAATTAAAGTTAGAGATCGAAAACCAATTTTGGAACGTACAGACGGACAGACGGACTTTTGTATAGACGGACAAGGGCACAACTTAATGCTCCTCTCCGCTACAGCGGGGGCATAAAAATCAGAGGACGGATGCATGCCCTTAATCTCTGACACGCGGCACAAAAAAATAGTTGAGAATTATTAGAGTAGAAATTATTGATGTGTAAATTTGGCTTTCAAACGTTACATCAATGCCCATTTTTTTAATCCTCTTAGTTGTAAAATAAATTGTAGGCAGTAAAAAGTAGTACCATTCATATTATTTCAAACATTGAGTAAATTTGTGCATACTGTACAGCGTGATTAATAAATTGGACTACATATTGATATTTTTTAACTGGGACCGAAATGATAGGGGGCGGTGACTTTGCGTTCTCTTACAGTTTTTTTTTTTTATCTAAGTCGAAAGAAGAATATATCATGAAAAAATAGAATAATAACATATTTATCTTTGGGCAATACGGAAAATGATAGGAGTCAGTGGTTTTAGTCATTTCGTTCAATGCATTTATAATAAAAAAAAAAAGAAGATGTGGTATGATTACCAATGAGACAACTCTCCACAAGAGACCAAAATGACACAGAAATAAACAACTATAGGTCACCGTACGACGTTCAACAATGAGCGAAGCCCATACCGCATAGTCAGTTATAAAAGGCCCCGAAATAACAATGTAAAACAATTAAAACGAGATAACCAATGGCCTAATCTATGCACAAAAAATGAACGAAAAACAAATATGTAACACATAAACAAACGACAACCACTAAATTACAGGCTCCTGACTTGGGACAGGCACATACATAGAGAATGTGGCGGGGTAAAACACTCTTGCGGGATCCCCCTAAGCTGGAACAGTGGTGTAACAGTAAAACATAAGAACGTACTATAAAAATCAGTTGAAAAGGATTAACTCCGGGCACTTGTACATCCAAACAATAAAAAGACATTAAACCTATGTGTTCCTCATTATCTAACAGGTCCATTGTGTGCTTCTTTTAAGTAAGGAAATGTCTTTTGTACATCCCTTCAGAAGATATACAAAATACAAGTGTAATATACATTGTCTAAAATTGGGAATGGACTGAATAGGGAATGTGTCAAAAAGACCATTTATTTCTTTTACAAAAATTAGTTATGTTATCCTTTTATGGATTATCAAGTCACATATAGCCACTTCTTTTTTTTTTTTTATTAAGAGAAAAGATTCTAAAAAAGAAAAAGTGAACAGAAATAAAATAGGATAAAATAGTCGCAGAAATGATAGTATTTATCTTTTTTTACTGAAACTTCTATCATGTTGTTTTGTCAGCTTTTTGCAAGTAACAGCTGATCAGCTTATATACACATGTACGAGTAGACGCATGCATTTTCGTTTAAATTCAATGAAGCATGCATCTGTGATGTATCATCAGATCTTGAAAGTCGAATTTTGTTGAGATTAATATATAGTCTTATATTTGACTTTGTATTTTCCAAAGGTTTACAATAT